>JAODAL010034711.1:0-43901 GCA_025379985.1 Phyllomedusa bahiana | reverse complement strand
AATTGGTGGTTGAAAGACCCCTTTTCCCAGCACTTTTTAATCTGGGGGGTCGACAGGTTTAATGGTCATACTGTGGTACAGAACGTTATTTAAATGCCCAGTTAAACAAAAAATGGTGGTTGAAAGACTCCTTTTTCCGGCACTTTTTAAATCTGGGGGTCAATGCAGGTTTGGGGCTCATGCTGTGGCCCGGGACAGGTATAGTGAATGTCCAGTGAAACTAAAATGGTGGTTGAAAGACTCCTTTTTACGCTCTTTTTAATCTGGGGTCATGCAGGTTTGGGGCTCATGCTGTGGCCCAGGACAGGTATAGTCAATGTCCAGTGAAACTAAAATGGTGGTTCAAAGACTCCTTTTTCCGGCAGTTTTTTAAATCTGTGGGTCATGCAGGCTTGGGGCTCATGCTGTGGCCCAGGACAGGGATAGTCTTTGTCCAGTTCAACTAAAATGGTGGTTCAAAGACTTCTTTTTCCGGCACTTTTTAGTCTGTGGGTCAGACAGGTTTAATGGTCATACTGTGGTCCAGGACAGGTATAGTCAATGTCCAGTTCAACGAAAATGGTGGTTCAAAGACTCCTTTTTCCGGCACTTTTTAATCTGTGGTTCAGACAGGTTTGGGGCTCATGCTGTGGCCCAGGGCAGGTATAGTGAATGTCCAGTGAAACTAAAATGGTGGTTCAAAGACTCTTTTTCCCAGCACTTTTTAATCTGTGGGTCAGACAGGTTTAATGGTAATTCTGCGGTACAGGACAGATATAGTCAATGTCCAGTTCAACTAAAATGGGGGTTGAAAGACTCCTTTTTCTGGCACTTTTTAAATGGGGGGGTCATGCAGGTTTGGGGCTCATGCTGTGGCCCAGGACAGGTATAGTCAATGTCCAGTTCAACTAAAATGGTGGTTGAAAGACTCCTTTTTCCGGCACTTTTTAATCTGGGGTCATGCAGGTTTGGGGCTCATGCTGTGGCCCAGGACAGGTATAGTCAATGTCCAGTGAAACTAAAATGGTGGTTCAAAGACTCCTTTTCCCAGCACTTTTAATCTGTGGGTCAGACAGGTTTAATGGTCATTCTGCGGTACAGGACAGATATAGTCAATGTCCAGTTCAACTAAAATGGTGGTTGAAAGACTCCTTTTTTCGGCACTTTTTAATCTGGGGGTCATGCAGGTTTGGGGCTCATGCTGTGGCCCGGGACAGGTATAGTGAATGTCCAGTGAAACTAAAGTGGTGGTTGAAAGACTCCTTTTTCCGGCACTTTTTAATCTGGGGTCATGCAGATTTGGGGCTCATGCTGTGGCCCAGGACAGGTATAGTCAATGTCCAGTGAAACTAAAATGGTGGTTCAAAGACTCCTTTTCCCGGCACTTTTTAAATCTGGGGGTCAGATAGGTTTAAGGGTCATGCTGCGTTCCAGGACAGGGATAGTCAATGTCCAGTTCAAGTAAAATGATGGTTCAAATAATACTGCCTTCTGGCACTTTTTTAATTTGTGGGTCATGCAGGTTTAAGGGTCATGCTGTGGTACAAGACAGGGATAGTGAATGGTCTGTGAGTTTTTTTCTGTGGCTATTATAACCTAAGTGTGTTGCCTAAGATGTAGCACATATCCATTTGACTGTTGTGGATGTTAATTCCAGCTTCTCCAGCCCTTTTTGGGTGTAAGAATGAAGGTGTTGTTGCTCTCCCATAGACTTTAATGGTGATCGGCGATAATCTATTATCGACTATCGGAAATCGTCTTGATAATTGACCATATCGACTATCGACCCGATGACGATAGTCGACGTAATCGCTCAGCACTAGTACTGTGCCCTCAAATTAGGAACCACAGAGACACAGCAACTGGGGCTCTTAGCAGGCTTTGCTCACTGTGCTACTGTTGTCACATAATCCATGCTGCAGCTCACTTGCAGAGCTTCTACCGTCAGACATGTTTGTCCGCTTTAAACTGGCAATCTTTCAGGACCAACTTCTAATGTGTCTACCTTAATGGTAGGCACAGAGTGAGGGGTTTCCTGACTACTCCTGGAGTAGCAAACCTGGCAACTGGCGGTGTCGGCTAACTTCTCAAAAAATCTTCCTCACGTTTGTTGTCGCTCTCACAATCATGTTTGCTCATCACTCTCACTGTTTATTCTTGCTTTCTGCCTCTTTATCTCTTGTTTTTTGCTTTCTGTTATCTCTTGCTTTGGGTCTGTGAGTAGTCCTCTTCTGTAGGCATGTTGTGTCCAGCATCCACCTGCCTCTGCTTCACTGCTGGCTAGTCTACAGATGACCCCTTTAAGCTGGAGAACTTCAACAAGTCTCCAACTGTGGTCAACTACAACAACTCACTAAGCCTAAGCTAGTGGCTTTCCCTTATGTGCCTACAGCCCCTCCCTTCTTCTTTTCAGGATCCCTTGGTGCTCCTGTCTCCTGATTGGTTACATTTGATATAGGCTACTGGTGCTTAAAGTGCACAATCTTCATCATCATCATCATCATCATCATCAATAAATATATATATACATGCGAAGACCGCTTTTAGGGTGGTTGCACATCATATAGCTGTATTCAGTATTTCTCAAATGCCTGCTGCTTTCACAGTACCACTTGTTCCTGATCAGTCAAAGCAGGTTTGCTAGTCTCTTTATTAAAACATTTCCTCACTGGCCCTGCATGCAGTCTGTTATTTGTCCTGACATATCCAGCCTTAAATTCCTGTTATTGATTGGTCTACTATTTCTCCAGGTATACTTTAGCTTTAAAACAAGAGGCGACATGTATGAACAGCGCTTTGCCAGTTATCTGTCGTCAAAAAGCCGTAGTAGTGTTATTGATTGGTCTACTATTTCTCCAGCTATACTTTAGCTTTAAAACAAAAGGCGACATGTATGAACAGCGCTTTGCCAGTTATCTGTAGTCAAAAAGCTGTAGTAGACCAGTTCTACAGTATAGATGTATGAACAGTCGCACTCCAAACTTTGGCGCAATGAGCGCCTGTGCAACACTTTTTAATGAACCAAAGATTTGGTGCGTTCTGGTGGCATGTCGTACCACATTTGTAGCATTAGACACATTTATGAATCTTTGACGCCAAATCTAGGGGCATAACTGTTAGAACAGTCAGACCAGGCTAAAGGTGGTCTGCTTGAGCCAGTCTTGTCGTATTGGCCCTACACTGCGCCTTTATGTATGAACTACAGAAGAACAGGTTCACACATCCTGGTGCATTCTACACTACCTTAAAGCTATTTAGAACTGGCCTGTTAGTGCCAATGTTTATACATGTCGCCCAAAATCTACAAATCCTGACCTCTCCAGTGGTATAGCTGCTTGTCAGCAAGCATTGTGAAGCTGATGTTTTTGTCCAGGTCATCTGACGCTCTGGACATCTGGCAGGAAGTTCTTAAGCAGCCACATTTGGTTCATCCTTTTTGTTTTATGATGCTTTCTGCTACTGAAAAATCACAGAAAAATGAGACATTATTTACTCAAAAACACAAACACGAGGCCATCTATATATACTTACAGCTGAATGGCTGAACAGTAGAATAAACTCAGTAGGAGGCAACAAAGTAGGTGGCTTTTTGCATACTGGTGTGAACTGGTTCTTAACCAATGTGTAGTTTTTTTTTAACATTCAGTTGCTCCCTTAGTGGATGTGTTTGTGAGCTACTGCTTATTACTTATCTGAACCTGTGAAAAGGAGAAAAATGGACCGGGCGCTCGTCTCGTGGAATGAATCCTCGAGCGAAATCAGCGTGGGATTAAAATGTTGATTTTATTCCATAAAAAGTATTAAGATGGTCACCTTAACACTTGTAGTAACTTGCATAACATGTTTCATGCTTTCCAGCACTTCATCAGATGCTTAAATATTACATACAATAAAAGGGAACTAAAGGTTTAAATGAACAGTCACATACAATATAATTGGTGTGGATGAAAAAAACAATATCTATTCGGGTTACACATACATAAAAACATATAGATTAAAAGGGAGCCAATAAAAGAATTTAAAAAGAGGACTAAGAATGAAAAAAGAATCTGATTGGTCGGACAAGAGGTGGGAAATTTGTTCAGGCCAATAAGGTGAAGAGCTACTCCGATACCATTATACTCTATGGGGAACCCAAAAACCAATCATAGAGATAAACGGTTTCCTAGGAGAAAAAGAGTACAATGACGCTGATTGGTCGGATGTGTGGAGGGAAAATTGAATCAACCAATAGTAGAACTCACTATCTCCAATGTTATTCAAAGAGAAAGGCGCCTTTTCAGACTTCCTCTGGGAGATGCGCTCTTGTAAAAAAGGGGCACAATTCCTGCTACAGAGAATGTGTAAAGGTTAGTAACAAATGCCTTTAGGCTTGCACTGAGAGATGCGTTCTTGTGTGAATGTGGGAATGTGCAGGGAATGTGAAGCGACCAATATTATACAATATTAACATGCTGAAAATTATGAATAATAAAGTGCAGAGTGTGCGAGGGTGTGAGACCTATTTAATAAATGAGTTCTACAGCTTCATTAAGGCTTTCTGGATTCACTGTCTGTAAGGTGAATATCCAAAATACCTCCTTTTTCTGCAGTATCCGGAATCTGTCATGGGTCTCGGGTGTTCAAGTTCTTGTTGATTAAAGTCTTTTTTATGTACAAGACAATCTTTTTGCTGTAAGGAAGCTACCTTCTTTCGGCATCCTCTAGTAACTTAGGAGGGTATCCTTTCTCTAAAAATCTATTTTTGAGAACATCATATTGTTTCTTGCATACATCCTCATCGGAACAGTTCTTACATATACGTTTATACTGTCTGTAAGGTACATTGGTGATCCATAGTTTATGATGCGCGCTAGTGAAGTGGATATAACTGTTTATATCCACTTTCTTGAAAAAAATAGAAATGTTCTCAAAAATAGATTTTTAGAGAAAGGATACCCTCCTAAGTTACTAGAAGATGCCGAAAAAAAGGTAGCTTTCTTACAGCAAAAAGATTGTCTTGTACATAAAAAAGAATTTAATTAACAAGAACTTGCTAAAAATAAGAAATCAGGGGAAACCAGAAGAAAGCATTCTTTGGTTACCCAATAGAGCTCAGCACACACACAGAGATAAAACTAACGTTACAAAAATATTGGTACATTATCCAGAAAGACCCATTTCTCCAAAAAGCATTGCCAAAACATCCTAATTTAATATTTAAAAGGGCACCAAACATCAAGAACATAATTGCCCCAAGTTTAATTTGAGGTCCTGATGAAAAAATGCCCAGCAGCCCATGTGGCATTAATTCATGTCGGTGTTGTACTTCTATTATTACTAACACCACTTTTAGTTCTAATATTACTAATGCCACCTTTAAGATTAAACATTCACTAAACTGCAAAAGTCCTTTTGTTATTTATTTAATCCAATGTGAATGTAACCTTCAATACGTGGGCTGCACCACACGCCCCCTACACCTACGGTTAAATGGTCATAGATCATGTATTAAAAAAAGTGATATTAAACACAGTGTGTCCAGAAATTTCAAAGAATTTCATCAGCAGGATCCAACAAAATTAACCATTCAGCCCATTGATTACGTAACACCCGAGACCCATGACAGATTCCGGATACTGCAGAAAAAGGAGGTATTTTGGATGTTCACCTTACACAGTGAACCCAAAAGGCCTTAATGAAGCTGTAGAACTTGCACACTCTGCACTTTATTTATTATTCATCATTTTCAGTTGGTTAATATTATGTTAATATTATTTTTTACAATAAGGGGCCGTTCACACGGCTTATTTCGCCACGGATTGGAGCCGTACTAAGCGCCGGATTTGCGCTGCAGTACGGCTCCAATCAGTCGCAGTAATTACGGTAATCCACAGTTCTCATAGAGAACAGTGGATTCCATCGCTCCTCCCCGCCGGGCGGGGAGAAAGTCACCTGCACATTAGCCAGGCGGAATACGCGCCGTGGATAATGCAAGTCTATGGGGCCGGCGGGCAGCGCCTCCGCCCTGCCCCCGCACCCGCCCCTTATTCAAGCCGGAATTGCGAGCGCAACTCGGCCGGCAATTACGGCTTGAATAAGCCGTGTGAACACGGCCTAAGAAGTCGATATGTATCCTTCACAATGTAATCACAATAGAGTTCTTTATTAATTAGACTGTTTTTTTTTCCTCCCCCTCCATGATTGATCCATATTTCGTATTAGGATCTTTCATTGGTTGCTTCACATTCCCTGCAGCTAGATTTGCTTGAGAAAGGCTTTTGTAGCCGAAACGTCGTCACTGGACATGCTGGAATAAAGTGAAATTCATTTTTTTTTGCTATGAAGGAGTGCTGCGATTTTCTTTGGATATATACATTTACAACTATAATACTAGCAACCACCCCCTCACACATAGAAGGCATGTAATGCGCCAAGTGGTTGTCTTATCAGCATTTGTATATTTGTGCAGTCTCCCCTTGTATTATACTGTGACTTTTTTTGCATACTGATGTGAACTGGTACTTACCCAATGTGCAGTTTTTTATCATTCAATTGCTCCCCTAGTGAATGGATGTGTGAGCTGCTGATCATTAGTTATCTGCACCTGTAATATATTTTCCAAATAGCACAGGGACTTGTGTTGCCTTCTACTTTGTTTAGTCTACTATCCAGCCATTGAGGCTTAAGTATGGCCTCATGTTTGTGCTTCTTCTACTGTACCAATACAGTCAGGCCAAGTTCGCCCTTTTTGTTCCATGTTGCTGTCTGCTTGAGTACTGATGCTACCAGATCTGGTCCTGCCTTCTGGTTCAATGGTGATACTTTTTTCCTAAACTATCTGTACAAGCAGCTTTGGTGCCATCCCCTGGTTTCATGGAACCACCTGTTCCTGGGGTTTCTATGCAGCCACATCTGTCTTCTAGTTTCATTTGGGGACCTTCTCCAAATATATTTTTTTTAACACTTATAGCAACATGTATGAATTCGAATGCGTATTTTTTTTATACTTGTTGCCGACAACCCAGTTCTAAATAGATATAGAAGAGTGTAGAATACGACAGTATGAAGATTTTTGGCGCATTACAGAGCTTAATGCGCCAAACTTCTGTCAAAGTTCGGTGCATTACACTTTGCCTATACAAAGTTTGGCGCAATAAGCTCTATGCAAACTTTGTATGGGCATATAGTGTAATGTACCGAACTTTGAGAGACATATGAAGGAAGGCGCTTCAAAGAGAATTATTGCATTCATTATATTCAGTGTATAATGCACCTGAATGTATGAAAGTAGATTTTGTGAGATTAAAAACGATGTCTAAAGTTCATCGCGCCTTGCCTGTGTGTTTACTATATTTACTATTTTGCCATAGGCAAACTTAAACTCTATCAGTTCTCTATCTATATTAAACACTAAAACGTAACTTTTATTATATCTAACTCTTAACCTCTATACACACTATTTAAAAACCTGATCTCTATCCTCATCATTTAACCCTTTTTGCTTCTGAAAGAGGGAATAACTCCCTTTCTATCATCAAGTCTGGTGGAACCCCACCTATTAACAGGAGAGCCTTATATCTATAGCAAAGTACTAGCTTCAGTAAGGGATCCCAAGCCAACTACTTGGGCAGTCGTCCCTAATCTCATAGACACAGAACAAATAAGGCCCCCTTGTGACACCGTCTGCAGCAGGTGACACTTGTAGACAGAGGTGAAAGATCACAATTTAAAACGTCATGCCTGACCTCGCCGACATGTTTCGCCAGCTAACCTGGCTTTATCAAGGCTTAGAGGTCCGATCACATGTGGTCTGAGCTCACTTCCTTTTATATCATGTTAGGTAAACACCCCATACAGGTGCTCACCAATTAGCTATCAGAGAATCCACATAAAACCCACTCCCCCTTCCGCGCGTGCACACTCATAACATGTCCTGCTGAAGCTGCCACCATGCTCTCATGAGCCAACAACCTTCAGTCAAATTTGCCATCTCCATAACAGGCTTGCGCCCCATCTTACCGTACTGCCCGTACCAATGCACTGCACCAACAAACACCTCAGCCCCGACTGTGATGGGCCTCCATCCCACCTCTCTCATATTATTGCAACTGCGTGCCTCACCTAGAATGAACTAAGCAGACTAGGTATCACATTACACAGCACACTGCCATCTTTGTCAATTCCCATAAGCCCCTTCTCTTCAATATCTAATATGCATATTCATTGGGAATATAAACTCCACTGTACAATAGACCACTGTCATATTATCTTCCCATAAAGCTCTTCTCCTATGTATGTAATATGCATATTCATTCCAATAGAGCTGCAGACCCCATTAAATACATGTTCCACTGCATTGTTTGTCTCAAGACTATATTCATAAACTACTTCTCTTTCACATGTAATATTCATACTCATTTTAATAATACTGTAGGCCCTATGGTCTACAAGTGTCACCTGCTGCAGACGGTGTCACAAGGGGGCCTTATTTGTTCTGTGTCTATGAGATTAGGGACGACTGCCCAAGTAGTTGGCTTGGGATCCCTTACTGAAGCTAGTACTTTGCTATAGATATAAGGCTCTCCTGTTAATAGGTGGGGTTCCACCAGACTTGATGATAGAAAGGGAGTTATTCCCTCTTTCAGAAGCAAAAAGGGTTAAATGATGAGGATAGAGATCAGGTTTTTTAAATAGTGTGTATAGAGGTTAAGAGTTAGATATAATAAAAGTTACGTTTTAGTGTTTAATAGATAGAGAACTGATAGAGTTTAAGTTTGCCTATGGCAAAATAGTAAATATAGTGATCAAAAGTCACTCTTAGTTCTCTTGCGAGATTCCCAATTTTTTGGAGATTATGTTGCCTGTGTGTTTGGCTCAAAATGAAACTTTGGCGCATTAAACATGTGTAAAGGCTATAGATAGGCTGGAAATAAAATAAATGTCATTAGAATAGCATGACCTGTGGAGTGCTGGCTCTTGCTGTATGCAGATGCTTTTTTGCTTCAGTTTTAAGTCCGAAATACGGATCCAAAAAGGCATCTAAAAACGCTGTGTGAATATGCCCTTACGGCTTTAAGTGTATTATTTTGACACATCAGGATGTGAATGATCTACTGTACAGGGGCAGAACTACCGGGGTAGCAGACATAGCAGCTTGGCCCGCAACCATAGGGGGCTTGGCCCGGGCCCCCCAAGGATGCGTACCAAACTGCTATGTCTGCTACCCTAGTAGTTCTGACCCTGTACAGAAGATCATTGACATTCTGGATGTGTGTTTTGGGTTATTATTGTATTGAAAACAAAAGATGACCCAACTAAGAGCAAACCAGATGGAATGGAAAGTCACTGCAGAGTGCTACAGTAGATATACTGGTTAAAAGAATTCGATATAAATCACTGACAGTGTTACTGACAATATATTGTACATACAAGTACATTCCCCCATGCTTCTAAGTATGAACTACTCATATAGACATCACCTGTTCACCTAATATGTGTCTAACAAAAATACAGCATTTAGGTTATGTTCACACAGCGTTTTTTTAAGCGCTATGTAAAACACATCCAAAGTATTGTGCGTGTTTGGATGCATTTTCTGTGCAGCAGATACGCACCCTATAGTTGTAAATAGGGCACCTGCTGCATAAAACGGATTAAGAATTGACATGACAATTCTTTGAACGGATCTGAAAGACGCGTCAGAAAGACTGCACATTTTTAGATGCTTTTTTGCTGCAGTTTTAGGTCCGAAATACGGATCCAAACACTCATCTAAAAAATGCTGTGTGAACATGCCCTTACTTACTACTAGAGATGGGCGAATTGATTCTAACGAAATGGAATTCGTTTAGAATTTCAGGAAAACTTCGGTTCTGAACGAAGTCGAAGTTTGGGGGACTTCGGGTAAACGAAGTGTGCTTTTGATTGATAAAATGGCTGCGAGCACATGGCGTTACATGGGGCAAAGCACTCTGGGAGGAAGAAGGGCATAGCCTGCATGACATGTGCAGAGATGAAGCCAATCAGAGACCGGCGGGATTCTGTGACGTCACCGCACTATATAAGTCCAGGCGCGACGCTGGGAGCTCACACTCCTCTCACTGTACTGATTAGGGAAGGTGCTGCCGCGGCTGCTTGTAATAGCTCTTACTGAAGAACTGATTTTTATACAGCGATTTTTGGGGGGTGTCTCAGCTTGTCTCAGAGACTGCTTCTCTTAACGTTCTATTTCTGATTTTGTGGGGTATTGGATCTGAAGTCCAGTGTGCGTCCAATGCAGCTGCATATACATTTTAATGCTATCTGCTCACAGCACATTGAATATCCAAGGGGGATCTAAGCCTGTTCCTGTTGTATTCATTTAAAGAAACAGCGTTTTTACAATACAAATACCACTTCATTTTTGGCTGCTCAATTCTTTTGCGCAATTTACATCCAGGGGTTAATTAAGCGTTGTTTTTCTGCTGTGGTGACTAAAATAAACCGTCTTTCACCGCCCAAAAATACATTTTTCCTGCAGCCTAATTCACAAGCGAAGGTTAATTAAAATGTTTTCTCTTGTTGTGTAGCGTAGAAAACACGCCATTGTAACACGCTACAAAGCTCGTAATTTGTGGTTGCTCAATTGTTTGGCGCAATTTACATCCAGGGGTTAATTAAGCGTTGTTTTCTGCTGTGGTGACAAAAATAAACTGTCTTTCACCACCAAAAAATACATTTTTCCTGTAGCCTAATTCACAAGCGAAAGTTAATTACAATTTTTTCTCTTGTTGTGTAGCGTAGAAAACACGCCATTGTAACACGCTACAAAGCTCGTAGTTTTTGGTTGCTCAATTCTTTGGCGCAATTTACATCCAGGGGTTAATTAAGCGTTTGTACTCAGTAAAAGAAACTGTGTTTTTCACCGCCACAGAAGAAATTCTGTAGCATAATCATATCCGAAGGTTTAATTAAGCCTGTTTGTGCTTTTATATTCAGTAAAATACACAGAGTTTTTAAACGGCACATACAGTCAATTTTTCCTGGCCATTTGTGGAGCGCAATTTATATCCAAGGGTTACCCAAGCTTCTTAGTGGGTTCATTTGGAGTCAAATACAGGGTGTGTATTTATCATATACAGATATCTTCATCAAACAGTGTCTGTACATTTTAGAACAAAGAGTATGTCAGGACAGAGAGGTGGCAGGCTTCTTCACCTGCGAGTGGCAGAGGCACAAACATTCCAGGCCCAGGTCGCAGCACAGCAAGGGGACGTGCAGCAGGGGTCACTCGGTTGAGGCCACAAACTGCCGCTGTCATCTAGCGGCCATGTGTTGTTCAGCAACCTAATGGTTCTTGATTGGTTGACTGGGTCATCCACTTCCTCCCAGATGACATCTTACAACCAAAACCAAGAGTCGGTGGGAACGTCAGACACAACCCTTAGTTGGCATGGCCCGGGAGCGGGTCAGCGGCCCTCACCTGTCCTCAACCGAACTCTGTCCCATCCGGTTCCCTCAGAAAGAGATCTACTTTGTGGTCTGGGCTCAGCGCCACTATATAGCGAGGATGAATAATTTGAGGAGGGCAGTCAGCCAGCTACTTGGCAAGCGAAGGAAAGGGGCCAATATCCCCTGCTTCTTGCAGTAGGCGGCAAAGTATAGATGTTGAGAGTGGCATGGGAGGTCATGTTGTGAGGGGTCAGCCTCTGCATACCAAGACCGGTGATGAGGACAGCAGTGACGATGAAACACAAATAGATGATGATGTAGCCGACCGCACTTGGGAGCCGTGTGAGGCAAGGGCTTCATCATCGTAGGGAGAAGAGGGCATCAGCTTGCGCATCAGGCAGCGGCGCAGCCAGCAAGTGGGTTGTGTGGCCGTGAGTCAGCAGGATAGCAGCAGTGTGAGGTCGGGAGCCAAGCGGCCATGGGGTAAAAAACCCGCTTCGCAGGTCCAAGAAAGTAGCGGCACAGGGGCTCAGTGCGGAGCGTTGCCGGTGAAATCCGATACTCGGCGGTGTGGCAGTTATTTGCTAAGACACCGGAGGAGCCGAATATGGGTATATGTAGAATCTGTAGGCAGAAAGTGAAGCGTGGCCAGGGAGCTAACGTTGGCACCACGGCCCTGCGTCAACACATGCAGCGTCACCATCCGGTGGCCTGGGAGAAACGTGGCTCAGATGTGGTGGTCCATCCTGCCGCTGCAGCAACAGCAGCAGCGCCCAGTGGCACGCATGCCATTGCAGCCAGTCAAGGCTCCACCACCTCTGCAGAAGGGAGCTGTTTCTCTTTGACATCATCTCCCGGTCCAGATGCTCCTGCTCCTCGCTACTCATGGCATCAGCAGTCGTTCAGCGAGGCGATTGCAAAGAGACCAACAGTATGCGTCCAACCATCCTAAGGTGCAGAAGCTGACCGTGCTCCTGTTCAAGTTGTTGGTGCTGCAGTCCCGCCCTTTCCAAATGGTGGACTGCACCGTTCAGAGAACTAATGGCTTGTGCCGAGCCGAGATGGAGAGTTCCAAGCCATAATTTCTTTTCCAAAAAGGCAGTACCAGCACTTCATAAATATGTAGAACAGAAGGTGGGCCAGTCCTTGAGCTTATCGGTTTGTTCCAAGGTACACGGCAGCGCGGACGTCTGGAGCTGTAACTACGGTCAGGGCCAGTACATGTCCTTTACGGCCCACTGGGTGAATGTGCTTCCTGCCCAGCCACACCAACAACTTGGACAGGAGACGCCGCTTTCTCCTCCACGTTGTCAAACTGCTGCTCCTGCGCCAATGTCCGCCTCCTCCTCCACCACCACCACCATCTTAGCCTCCACAAGTGCGGCTTCATCATACCACATATTTAGGGCACAGCGGTGTCACGCAGTTCTACACCTGGCTTGCCTCGGCGAACGAAGTCACACAGGGGAGGAACTGCTCCGCGTCATGCAGCAAGAAATCGATGTGTGGCTTTCTCCACGCCAACTGCAAATTGGAACCATGGTGACGGACAATGGGAGGAACATGGTGTCCGCGCTGCACCGAGGAGGGATGGTCCATGCGCCCTGCATGGCGCACATGTTCAATCTGGTTGTGAAAAGGTTCCTGAAGTCTTCCACCGATCTTCAGAAGATTCTGAAAATGGCCAGGAAACTGTGCATGCACTTCATCCATTCCTACAAAGCCAGGAACACCCTCCTCGAGTTGCAGCGGCAGAACGGCCTCCCCCAACACACTCTGATATGCGATGTTTCCACCCGTTGGAATTCCAGCCTGCACATGTTGGACCGACTGTATGAACAGAGAAAGGCCATTGACGATTTTTTGATGATCCAGGCGGACAGGAGTACTCCCCTGTGTAACTTTGATGTCAGCCAGTGGCAGCTCATGCGTGACACCTGCCGTTTGTTGAGGCCATTCGAGGAGTCCACGTTATTTGTCAGTCGCCAGGACTACGGGATGAATAAGATCATTCCACTGCTTCATGTCCTGGAACAGATGCTGAAAAATCTGTCTGGGCAGGGGACTGGAGACGTGGCGACTACATCTCGCGGCCACATGAGTCCGGTAGGGACTGAAATGGAGGAGGAGGAGGAGGAGGAAGACATTGGAGCAGAAGCATTGTCTGGTGAAATGAGTGGATTTTCTACCCAGGTGACAAGAGAGGAGGAGCAGGAGCAGCTGGAGGAGGTAGATGGAGATGAGGAAGACGAGGCAGATGACCCACAAGCACCGTGGCAGTATGCAGTGGAGATGGAGGCAGGGAGCCCCTCGGAGACACTTGTGCAGATGGCCCGCAGCATACTTATTTGCCTGGCTAGTGACAGCCGAATAGTCAGCATCCAGCATAGGGATGACTTCTGGCTCTCCACCCTATTGGACCCTCGCTACCGGTCCAAAATGGGAGCCTTTTTCCCAGCTATTGAGAGGGAGGAAAAACTCAAATACTATAGGGAAATCCTCCGTAGTCAGTTGGCCGCTGCCTATGTGCGGCATCGTCCCTCCTCTGACAGGTCTGACCGGGGGGTTCTTCAGCGCTCACGTACTACTGCCGCGGCTGCTGGGGGAAGGTGGGGGGGTCGGAGCAGTACCAGCTCCATCAGCAGCAACCTAAGTCTGGAGTCACTGATGAGCAGCTTCCTTCACCCGCCTAGTGAGGAGGGCAGTCGCCAGCAGCAGCAGCAGCAGGACCTGGAGCAGACCCTGAACCAACAGGTGGTGGCCTACTTGGACAGCACTCTGCCACCCCAGTTAGAAGATCCGCTGGACTACTGGGCAGCCAAATTGGATGTGTGGCCGCAACTTGCCGAGTTTGCAGTGGAGAAGCTGTCCTGCCCGGCCAGTAGTGTGGCATCAGAGAGGGGTGTTCAGTGCGGAGGGGCCATCGTTACCCCAAGGAGAACCCGCTTGTCCACGGGAAATGTGGAACGACTGACCTTTGCCAAGATGAATCAGGCGTGGATCGGCCAGAATTTACACACACCAATGCCTTAGGCGTCAGACTACATCAGCCATGATGCCTCACCCAAACTGTGAGAAATGAGTCTGGGTTCAAACTACCTGCCTCAGCCACTATTCTGATGCCGCCACCCGCCTGATGCCACACATCTGCTGACAGTTACTCCATCTGCCACCAACCATCTTAACCAGGGACTCGTCTTGCCACCCACCTCCACACTCTGTCATTCTGCCACTGTCTGACCTCATGCTGCTGCTGTGGCTGCTGCCGTGACCTCTAGTGTTGAGCGATTGCGTTGGCTATCGAGATCGAGCGATAGTCGATAGTCGGCTGCTATCGATAAGGTTTTTCGATAGTGAGCATCGATTATGAGCGATTACCATTAAAGTCTATGGGAGAGCAACAACACCTTCATTATTACACCCAAACAAGGCTGGAGAAGCTGAAATTAACATCCACAACAGTCAAATGGATACGTGCTACATCTTAGGCAACACACTTAGGTTATTAAAAGTCACAGAACCTTTCAATTCACCTGTGGTGAATATAGAATTGCTGTTTTAAGATTTACGTGGATTGCTGGCGTCAATGAACAAAGCTGGTGCGCAAAAAAATCAAAAAACACGTATCTGTTATGTTTTCGTATAATAACGTATTTTTTGCACCTTTCAATTCTACTGTGGTGACTATAGAATTGCTGTTTTAAGATTTACGTGGATGCTGCGTCAATGAACAAAGCTGGGTGCGCAAAAGTCAAAAAACACGTATCTGTTATGTTTTCGTATAATACACGGTATTTTTTCACCTTTCAATTCACCTGTGGTGAATATAGAATTGCTGTTTTAAGATTTACGTGGATGCTGCGTCAATGAACAAAGCTGGGTGCGCAAAAGTCAAAAAACACGTATCTGTTATGTTTTCGTATAATACATGGTATTTTTTGCACCTTTCAATTCACCTGTGGTGACTATAGAATTGCTGTTTTAAGATTTACGTAGATGCTGCGTCAATGAACAATGCTGGGTGTGCAAAAGTCAAAAAAACACGTAACTGTTATGTTTTGATATAATAAACGGTATTTTTTGCACCTTTCAATTCACCTGTGGTGACTATAGAATTGCTGTTTTAAGATTTACGTGGATGCTGCGTCGAATGAACAATGCTGGGTGTGCAAAAGTCAAAAAACACGTTAACTGTTATGTTTTGATATAATAAACGGTATTTTTTGCACATTTCAATTCACCTGTGGTGACTATAGAATTGCTGTTTTAAGATTTACGTAGATGCTGGTCAATGAACAATGCTGGGTGTGCAAAAGTCAAAAAACAGTAACTGTTTATGTTTTGGTATAATAATAAACGATATTTTTTGCACCTTTCATTTCACTGTGGTGACTATAGAATTGCTGTTTTAAGATTTACGTGGATGCTGCATCAATGAACAAAGCTGGGTGCGCAAAAGTAAAAAAACACGTATCTGTTATGTTTTCGTATAATACACGGTATTTTTTGCACCTTTCAATTCACCTGTGGTGACTATAGAATTGCTGTTTTAAGATTTACGTAGATGCTGCGTCAATGAACAATGCTGGGTGTGCAAAAGTCAAAAAACACGTAACTGTTATGTTTTGATATAATAAACGGTATTTTTTGCACCTTTCAATTAACCTTTGGTGAATATAGAATTGCTGTTTTAAGATTTACGTAGATGCTGCGTCAATGAACAATGCTGGGTGCGCAAAAGTCAAAAAACACGTAACTGTTATGTTTTGGTATAATAAACGGTATTTTTTGCACCTTTCAATTCACCTGTGGTGAATATAGAATTGCTGTTTTAAGATTTACGTAGATACTGCGTCAATGAACAATGCTGGGTGTGCAAAAGTCAAAAAAACACGTAACTGTTATGTTTTGGTATAATAAACGATATTTTTTGCACCTTTCAATTCACCTGTGGTGAATATAGAATTTGCTGTTATAAGATTTACGTAGATGCTGCGTCAATGAACAATGCTGGGTGTGCAAAAGTCAAAAAACACGTAACTGTTATGTTTTGATATAATAAACGGTATTTTTTGCACCTTTCAATTCACCTGTGGTGAATATAGAATTGCTGTTTTAAGATTTACGTAGATGCTGCGTCAATGAACAATGCTGGGTGCGCAAAAGTCAAAAACATGTAACTGTGATGTTTTGTACGATACACGGTATTTTTTGGCAACAAACAACCTGTGCTGGACTACAAGATTGCTGGATTGTAATTTAACTGCAAGGTGGATATATCAACCCCAGTCACAGGTTTGTAATGGGTAAAAATTGAAATGAACACCTATCTGAAATGTTATACTGATAATAAAATTGGAGTTTTGCAGCTAACAAAGAGACCTGCAGTTACTAAAAATGATGTGTATCCAATATAAGTTCAGGCTGCCCAATATCCAGGAAATATTTCAATAGCAAACTGTTAATAATAAAGATATTCCACTACAATGTCTACACTAAGTATTGGTTAACTTTATCCTGTGTTCTTTATAGATAGAGCTTGTCTGTGTTCGCCCGCGCCCCCCCCCCCGCTCCCACCGCCGTGAATTTACAGCGGTAGATGCTGCTTTAAAATTCTCTAGCTAACTACATAAAATCTTAAAATCTCTAATCTAACTAAATTGGAAAGGATCACAGCTAATAGGTAGAGGTTTTCTCTGTGCAGAAATAGACTAATTTCGCTGAGCTGTTTGGCCACAGGCAGGAGCGCAGGTCCTATCCATATGAGACGCTGAGAGACACTGAGGCTGAAACAGGAAACGCTGTTCTATGTAAAACGAGGTCATGTGATTTTTCCAGCCAATCGCAACCATACACATCCCAGTCATGACGTCGCACACACATCTCACCCTGCTCTATTCTGTAATCTGATTTGCTGGCCGCTAAAAATTACAGGAAGCGCCTGAAAAAAGGCGCGATCTAAATAGATGATGCTCAGATTTTAACCTTAATTATCGCATGATCTGGAAATTTCGATCACCATAAAAACCTTGCCGATTTCAACTTTGTCGATAAAAATCGCTCAACACTAGTGACCTCCACACTGTGTCATTGTGCCACTGTCTGACCTCATGCTGTTGCTCCTGCCGCCGTCACCTCCACTCTCTGTCATTGTGCCACTCTCTGTGGCCTACTCCAGTTTTTGCCACCTCCAGAATGTCATTGTGCCACTGTCTGACCTCATGCTGCTGCTGCCGTCACCTCCATACTGTGTCATTGTGCCACTCTGTGACCTACTCCTGTTTTTGCCACCTCCAGAATGTCATTGTGCCACTGTCTGACCTCATGCTGCTGTGGCTGCCGCCGTCACCTCCACACTCTGTCACTAATGTTGCCACCTGAGCTCTCAGCTTGTTTTTTTCCAGCTTTCGCTGGCATGACTTTATCAGGCAACATTCCCGCTTCAGTTTTTTGGTCAGTTTTGCCCTCTTAAGTGCCCAGGGAATTTTATAGCGAAGCGATTCTAAGAGTGGTGGCAGTCATGTGCATGTCATACTAAAACACAACATTGTATGAAGACCAAACCAAGCTCCCTCTGCATATTTAAGCATGGCACAACGTTCTACAGCACCCTGCAGGCTCTGTGCAGCCTGGAAATAGCTGTTTTTAACGTGATTTGTCCTGAAGTAATTCGGAGCGAAGTTATTTTTTGACGGGAAATTCGGCGAAGTGAATAAACCGAATTTCGAGAAATTCGCCCATCTCTACTTACTACACATAAGTGTATTATTTTGACACATAAGACAAAAAGACAATTTTTTACTGGGCTCACTGTGTGGGCCATGCGTTTGTTTTTTGGCCCAAGCAATTATCCTTCTCTTATTTGTTTCCCTCAGTGGTGGCTTTCTTGCAGCTATTCTACTCTAGAGGCCTGATTCATGCAATCTCCACTGAACCTGTTTAATCAGAGCTTAATGGCTTTTGACATTGCACATAAAGAACTTTTAATGCTCTAAAACAGATGCTCCTTCTGAATAGAAAAATGTGCTTAATGATATTTTTTCTAATTTTATCAGCATTTACATTTGTAAGACTGGGGATCCACTAACATTTTTTGAAGTGCCATTTATTTTAACTTTTATTGCTATAACTGTAGTTCAATGGAATTAAGTGAGTTATATGCAAACTTGTGGTCTAATGTCACTTGATAGTTAAATTCAATTACTGCAGTACAGAAAGTCTCCATGTAGCCCCAGTCTTCGCAGTAGTGATATTTGAATTGATTTTCAACAATTCTAGAAATGAATTACAAGTTAAAAATAAGCTGTTCCAACTAAAACCAGCAAATAATTGGCTAAATGTTATTTTTGGAGTTTACTGTTTAATGTATTGTCTCTAGCCCATTTCATTTATATGGGTTCCTTTCTGCTGTAAAACATCATAGCCTTGCTACCCTTTTAACCAGGTTGCATGACCTTCCTTAGATTTGTCTGATTGTAAGCAGCAGGGCAAGCTGGGATCCAAATTGAAATCAGCTGTAGCCATCATTAACACATGCTGAGCATCTAAACATACACAGTACGACTTAACCCTGTCTTCTTTCAGTTCTTTTCAGTTTTTATCCATCAAGCAGTAATTCCCATCACTTATCTTTAGACAAATCAGCCAACTGGAAATACTGTATATTTTTAAAGGTCTAGTTATGATCCTATCTATCTGTGGTAAAGATACACATTTAGGAGAGTGGATAATGTTATATAAATGTGATGCACAGAGTAAGCAGCTAGGTTTTTTATATGTTTAAGTATTATTTGTGTTTTACTTTTTGTTTTAGATGCATGTTTTAATGAAAACAGAATTAGATGTAAAGTTTTAACAACAAATTTTTAATAGGAAATAATTGTAATAATTATTTATTGTTTATTGTATAGCTGTTCCACAAAAGTTATTTTCAGGCGGTAAAATTATTTTTGAGAAGATACATGAAGCTTTTTACTCCATATTCCCAACATAGCTTGTATCATAATGCTGCTTTTCTTTAACCAATGTTTACAGCTGCCATATAGTCTGCAGATATCAAACTTATTTGACAAGGCAAATACCACTATGATAGCTTCTTTAAAGGAAAGATAGCTGATCATATGGTAATAGTTATGTTAGTAATGTTATGTGGAAGCAGAGCCGTCTTAACAGAATTATGGGCCCCTGGGCATAGCACTGAAGTGGGCCCTGTCCATATACATGAAATCACACTTGGCCATGCCTCAAGCACCCCCAAGCACACCCATATTATCATGCCACCGGCAGCCTGCAGCCTACAAGACTATTTGTCAGGGCAGGGAGCCTTTGGCTCACTTCTCCACCATGGTTTCTAACTGATTGCACATCCTAAAAACACACAAACAGTTAAATAAGCAAAGCCATCCATGGAATACTGGGTATGTTTTTTTTATTCCTGGGACATACATACACCACTTGGGGCCCCCAAACTTGTGCCCCTGGCAACTGCCTAGTGTGCCCAATGGAAATGATGGCCCTGTGTGGAAGGGATAGTAATCTACCCATGCCATTTCTCAGTGGCATAATCAAATCATACTAGATAATTAAGATATGGATTTGTCAGTCAGTGCTATGCAATGATCTAATCAAATCTAGCTGATATTTTTGTATAAGGGTGCTTTCACACAGTGCATTTTTGGTGCATTTTTTTGCAGAAATGCACAGCAGTTAATAGTGTTTTTTGAATAGGTGACTGTTCAGTTCAACAGCAGATCAGCTAAACTTGCCAGAATATTCAGGATTTTGCATGTCCAGAACTCAAATCCCATTAAAGTCTATGCAGGAACACTTTTGGGTATGTATTTTGGCCTCTGAAAGGGACCTACAGCAGCCAAATGCCTCCAAGTTGCACGGGTTTAGAGCGAACCTTAACCCCAACCTAGTCTTAAATTCAACCCTAGCTGTCACTTTACCTCCAACCTTAAACCCAACTGAAAGAAAATCCCTAACCTTAAAGGGGTTGTCTGTGTTATTTTAATAAAGTATTTTTGTCTGCTGCTGCCCCGATAAAATAAAAAACTCACCTTTCCTCTCACCTGTTTTCCAGTATTGCCTCTGCCCACCCTTTCTGCTGGTCTTTTGTTTACTTCCGTCTCCAGCTGCATAGGATATCATTGATGCTGCCTCTGATTGGCTACAGCAGTCATGTACCATTGTCTGATGTCACCGTTCAAAGCATTCACTTCCGATTAGTGATGAGCAAGCAATGATGTCACCATTTTGTTTGCACCATTTTAATTCTTTTTTGTCATTTGCAGAGAACAATGCAATGTGTTGTCATGTTTTTAAAAGATTTGCTAGTTCAACCAGAAAACTGGTTAAACTATAGCCAAAACATTCAAACTTTTACAGTAGAATAATGTTGGATGCTCTCAATAAGCAGCAGCATTTTCCATCCCTGATTGTCAGACGATTTGGACTCAAAGAGGGACATGTATAAAGATCGGCGCATCGAAGTGCCTGTTTTCATGTTTTTTTCGGTGGAAACTGCGCCTGATGTATGTTGGCGCCGAAGTGCGCTCATACATGCGGGGCAAACTTCGACGCCTCTGACAGACAGAAGACATTGAAATTGGTCTGCGTGTCGGAGCTTTAATGCGCCTCACTTTGCCGACCCACATTCATACATGCGTCTGTGTTTTTAAATGGGGTGTGTCCCGCCCCAGAACGCCCACAGCACGCCCCTTCATGTTAGGCGCATTAGAAGTTGGCGAAGCTTTCGCCTAATGTGCCAATTATAACACACAATTGGTATTGTACCGTAAAAGTCAAATCAATTAAATATAACATCATTTATCCCATATGCTGAACATCATAGAAGAAAAATAAATTCCAAACTCCCAACTTGCTTCTTTTGGGACATATCACGTTAGAAATTCTGCAAATTCTATATGAACAGAGGATTTAAACCATTTATATCACTGCAAACAATAATCCCTGTTAAAATAACTTTTACTAAATTATCTAAAATTGTAAAAATTGCCCTATAATTCCCTACTCCCTAGAGGGTACGCATCCCTGTGTTACCCGTCGGGAGAAAACCCCCCCGAAAAAGGGAAGGCTCCGTTTTTTGACAGATTATCACTATACCGTGTATAAACCCTTAAAATCCACCTACCCGCTTTCCCCCGTGCAGTTTTAGGGTTCACAGGGGTTTAAAAAAAATCTGCTGTGGAAAAAGGAAGTATATAAAACGATATAAAACCTGTCTTAAATATTATATTCCTTATAATTTCAATGGGGAGATGTACTTAGCTTAGAGGTGTCGGGTATAAGTAGAACCCCCCGCAGCTCCTTTGGTATGGGGCCCCCCCCAGGTTTAAGGGGGGGGATCAGAGAAATCGTTTGTTCCTTAAATCCCTTAAATTCCCCCTCAAAGTATAACGGAAAGGCCCCTATGTTTCCAAATGGGTTTTTTTACTTTTTTCCATTCCCGGGTTCCTTTGAAGGTTGATTTCCCGGGCTTTCGGATATTAGACCTGCATGTGGGAAGAGAAAAGCATGCCCTTTTCCGGTTTAATACTCCCGGGAAATTATGGAAAGTCCGGAACCACCCCAGAATGCGGCCCCCGGGTTCTAAAAACTTCCTCGAAATGTCTGAAAACAAATGCGTGTCACTCCGGTTGTCCCGGGTCGTCCCCCGTCAAATTAAAGGCACAGCTCACCTCGTATAGAGCTAAAAATACGTCCCTATTAAAAAACTCGCTAGAAGGCGTGATAACTCGTCGCCCCCCCCCATTACTCACTTTGTTTTGATGCAGTTGTTGTGGGGAAGTTCCCCTTTTCAAAAATTTTCCCCCAGAGCAATTATAACAAGCGAATGAAAAGGTTATGGGGCTTAAAAAACGGGGCCCAAAAAAAATTTCCGGGGTACAAATTTCATGCCCTCAGTGACTTGAATTTACGATGTGGTAATCAATGAATTAATAAAAAAATTTAATATGGTGTGATACATATCCAATGGTCAGTCTAAACATCAATTAGGGGCCCTTGTGGAGGTGCAAACAGACGAGAGAGTGAACAGGCCCAAAGCGAGTCTATTCATAAGCAGCCAAATTGCAAAGACTTTTTGGGGCCCCTTTGGGAGAACAGAATCCATCGAAAAATCCTTTGGGCCTCTTACTAGAATTCGTTTCCCCTTTCTCCCCTTGGGGGATGGTTTCCCCGCCCTCTAGATGAAAAAACGCAGAGTTTGCCTTTCCCCCTTTGATTTTCCCCAAACATGTGGGCTCTGGGTGTCTTCCCTATTTGTTTCCCCCCCGATGCTCTCCACCTTCTTTTAAATTTTTCCTTGTTTTTAATTTAGTTAAAAGTGGGCAAGGTTTTAAATTAAACTACTCCTTCTGCCCCTACGTTGGCAAAATCACGAATAAAAAAATTTTTTTCCCCATTAGGGCCTTGTGAAGGATTTATTTTGTAGTATGTAGGGGCAGGTACACATCTCTCCCACATTTAAACTTCCAATCGGTTCCTTTCCAGCCTTTTGCCTTGAGGGGGTGTTGTGTAAGTGACTATGGTCAATTATCCTTGATGGATTCCCTCCGATAGGTTATCAAAGGGGGGTTGAAGGAAGATACCCTTTTAAATTGTTCCCATTAAGATTCCCCAGTTTTTTTAAGGATATTACCCCTTTAGATTTCGTCACCCCCCAAAAAAAGGTTGAACTTTACGTGTTATTGTGTCTTTTTTTTCTTGGGTTTTACTTGTAGCGAGTTGTCCATTTTTTTTTTGTGCATGCCTAAAAAGCTGTTTCAAGGACTCTTGGGGATACCCTCGATTAAAAATCTCTCTCCAAAATCCCTGATGTCCCCTTTAAAAAGCCCTCTTTCTGGAGCAATTTCCTTTACTCTCGAAATTGACCCTTCGGTTTTCCCTCCCTGCGGGGAATGGATGGTGACTTTCCCAAAATGTAACGGCTGTTATTGCTGTGGGTTTCCTATACAACTGTATGGTTTTTACCATTTGTTTTAATGATGGGGACATCAAGAAGGGTTAGCATTTCCGCATTTCAAATGTGAAATGCATACCGATTTTGTTTTTGTTAAGTGTGCAAAAAACCCCTAAAGTGACCTTGTGCCTTCCCATAGGTGATGTGTCATCAATGTACCTCCCCAGAAAAAAATTGGGGGGGCCTTTGATCTCCCCTAGTTGGGGTCCCAGGGGTGGCCCCCAGCCGGGGAAACGTTTTGCATATGTGGGAGCGCAAGGGCTCCCCATTGCGGGCCCCCGAGTGGTGGGGGTCTTTTTCAAAAGACAAAAATAATTTGTTTAGCAAAAAAATCAAAGAAATTTTGATGACAAAAGTTTTATGAGCCTGAAATTCTTTGCTTCTTGTGGCCCAAAAAATATTTATCCCCGGGAACCATTTTTCATGTGGGATATTAATTTAAAAGCTTTCTACATCTTAGAGCCCAATGTACTTCTTTGCAAACTGTAATCCCGTCCAATTACCCCGAAGACAGAAGTTTTCTTTTGAAAGATGGCAGTGTGGTTACAAAATCCTGCAAGATTTATTTATAGACCCCCAACTTTTGCGTTTTTGATCCAAACCCCGAGCTATTGGGTTACCTTTTAGCGGGGTTAAAACCCCTTTTATGGTCTTAGGGATCGAGTAAAAATGAGGTTTTTTGGGGATTAGAGGGCACATGAATTTAAATTCTGTTTTTTGATACGGCCCTGTCTCAAAGCTCCACAAGTTACCCTTTTTCTAATTCCAAAAAAAGGGTTGTTGGGTTGGGAAAAATTTTAAAAACCCTTTTTTGTCCTTGGAAGATGTTAAAATTTTTTTTATACATGTCTTGATTTAATATAAAAATTTTCCCCCTTTGGAGGGTTTAATAATTAAACTTACCCCGCCCCAGTCCGAAAATGCTTCTAATTTCCCCTTTTACTGAGTTATTATGGAAGGGGTAACCTTGCCCCCCCAATCACGGAGTTCTTTTGGGGTTTTTGCAAAAATAGATAATTTCCGTTGTCCAAATGATTCGGGGGCTTTCTCCTACTTTTAAGTTTAAATTTGTTTGTCCTCTTCATTTTTCCTCCCCCATAAGGGAACCAAAAGTCGTTACCTCGACCCGTGTGTACCCCCCAATTGTTGGCTTTCAATATCGTCTTTGATTTAAAAAATTATGCCATTTGGGGTTTACCACAAAGTGTAAATTTTGTCATGAAAAATAAATAAACTTGGTGGGGGGACAAGGTCGGCCCCTCTGTAGAATTGTGTTCTTTTTGATCAGTTGCCTGCTGTGAGGTTATTATTGATTTTGATCTGATATTATTTTTTTGACGGTGTCTAGGCCGGCGCGGGGCCTTCCAACCCTCAAAAAAAGGGGGTTTTGTTTTGGAGTTGCCGGGTGGGGGAGGCAAAATAATCCAATGTATCCCATTCCCCCTGAATTCTGGCGTGGCCCCTTTTTAGTTTTCCCTCTTTTCTTCCCCCTTTCGTGTTGTTTGTGAATTAGTATTGAGGTTCTGGTCAGATGACAATACTTCCTGGGTAGGGGTTTAGTTTAGAAAATTGAATGCTCCCTTCTTAAATTTTTGAAGGTCCCAAGATATTGTTGCGTTTCCGTACCTTCAGCCCTGTCTGATATTTTTCTAGATTTTTGAAAGCTTGTTCTTTGAAAAGGGATCACTTAAAGTTTTGATGCTTGTTTATCAATTTTTTAGGTGTGGAAGTGCTTTCGTTTTTGATTTTTTTCCTTTAAAAGATTTTAAAAGGGTACAGAGCATCTATGAGTTCTGTTTCCCACTCCCCGCAAAGATTCAGACTGTGATCTAATGGCAGGTGTTTGTAAATTTGAGTCCCCTAGGTATGTACTGATTCAATATAATGTCTAAAGTTTGTGTTCCCCAAGATTTAATATTGGCTGGTAAGTATTATAGTTGTTTGAATCCACTCTTTGTTGAAGGATCACTTGATTGCTCCACCCAACGTTGAAAACACGCTTGCCTCAGTTCGCCATTTTCTTTTTCCCCAGGGCCCCCCCTTTAAAAATGGCCCCTAATATTAGAAATTTTGCAAATTTTATATGAACAGAGGATTTAAACCATTTATATATGCAAACAATAAACCTGTTTTTAAAAAATAAATTTTTCTAAAATTATCTAAAATTGTATAACTAGACCCCTTAAATTACCCCACATCCCAGATGTACAGATTATGTGTACTTTCCGTCAGTGGAGTAATCGCCCGTAAAGGCGGCTCCCTTTTTTTAAGATAAAAATCACTATACCGTGTTAAAACACCTTAAATCCCGTATCCCCACGCGTTTCCCCGTGCGTTTTAGGGTATCAAGGGGATTCAAAAAAAATCTCCCCTGGGAAAAAGAGTACGTATAACAAGGATATACACCTGTCTTAAAATACTTTTAAACTTCCCATAGTTCAATAGGGGGGATGTATTTGGGTTAGAGGCTGTCGGAAAGTATGTTTTCCCGCAGTCCCTTTTTTTGCTGGCACCCGGAAAGGGGATACAGAGCAAATCGTTTTGTTTCCTTAAATGCCTCTAATAGCCCCTCAAATGTTTAAAGGGAAGGCCCCAAAAGTTTCCAATTTGGTATTTTTACTTTATACCTATTGGGGTTCCTTTGGAAGGTTGATTTACCGGGGTTTCGGATATTAGACCCGCGCATGTCCCGGAGAGAAAAAATGTCCTTTGGTTAAAACTGGGGAATTAATATGGCAAAGTCCGAGAACCCGCCCAGACCATGCGGCGCCCGGGGTTCTAAAAACTTCATGCGCTGTCTGAAAACAAAGGGTGCGTTCACTTTGGATATGCTGCCGGGTCGTCACCCTAAAAATTAAAGGCACAGCTAAAACCCCTTGTACTTGAGCTCAAAATAGTGCCTAGTTAAAAAAATGCTAAAAACGGCAGACTGTAACCGTCGCCACCCCCCTATACTCAATTTGTGTAGATAGCAAGTTGTTGTGACGGGGTCTGCCCTTAGTTTCAAAATTTCCCCCGAGCAAATTTTCTATTTAAAAAGGCAGAAAATTGATGGGGTTAAAAACAGGGAAAAAAAATTTGGGGTAAACATTCATGTCCTCAGCTGACTTGAATTATCAGACTGTTGGTAATCAATGAAAAATTTAATGAAAAAATTATATATGGTGCGATACTATCCAAGGTCAGATGCTGAACAGTCAATAGTGGCCTCGTGGGGAGGGGCAACAAGGACAGAGCAGAGTGAAAGGCCCAAGGAGTTATTCAAAAAAGCAGCCAAATTGCAAAGATATTTAGGCCCTTTGGATGAACGAATCCATGAAAATCCATTTGGGCCTCTTTACATAGAAATTGTCTTCCCATTCTCCTCCTCTGGGGGGGGGTTTCACGACCCCTTTAAAATGAGAAAAGCGGATTGCCATTCCCCTTATGATGTTCCCCCAAAATGTTGGGCTACTGGCGGTTTTCCCATTTCGTATATCCCCCCGATGTCCTACCCCTTTTTTTGTGTTCTCCTTGTTTTTTTCCAATTGTTAAGTGGGCAAGGGGGTATACACATGTAAACTATCCCTTTTGTCTACAGTTGGCAAATCAGAAAGAAAAATTGTTTTCCCTTAGAGGCACTTGTGAAGGATTTATTTGTAGTATGTATGGGGAGGCTCACATCTTGCCCCCAAATTTTTAAAAAACCAATCGGTCTCCTTTCCCGCCCGTGCCTTGAGGGGGTGTTGTGTATGTGAAAATTTTTCAATCTATCTTGATGGAAATTTCCCTGATAGGTTATCAAAGGGGGTTTTTAAGGGAAGTATCCTTTTTTAAATCCTGATCCAACATTAAGATTCCCAGATTTTTTAAGGATATTAACACTTTGTTTCTGTCTTTTAAAGGGTTTTTCAAAAAATTTTAATGCCTTATTGCTGTCTTTATTTTTTGGGTTTTACCCTTTTAGGAGGGTCCTATTTTGTTTTTGTGCATGCCTAATGTGTTCAAGGGAAACTTGAGGGATATCCCCGATTAAGAAATCTCTTCCCAAAATCCTGATGTCTCCCAAAGTCCTATTCTGGAGCAATTTTCTTTTTCTCTGAAATTGACCCTTGGTATTTCCCCTCTGCAAAGGGAATGGATGGTGATTTTCCCCATGTAACGGCTGTTTGTTTCTGTAGGTTTTCCTTCTATCGTTGGATTTACCCTTTTTAATCTTTAATGTTTGGGGAATCCAAGAAGGGAAGCACTTTCCTGCATTTCAAATGTGAAATCATACCCATTTGTTTTTGTTAAGTTGTGCAACAAACTCCTCAAAGTGCACCTTGTGCCCTTTCCCCTGGTGAAGATGTCATCAATTACCTCCCCCCGAATAAAATCTGGGGGGCCATTTATTCTCCTAGTTGGGGGGACCAAGGTGGCCCCCCACCCGCCAGGAAAAAGATTTTCATAGTGGGAGCGCAAGGGTCCCCATTCGGTGCCCTGAGCTGGTGGAAGGTTTGTTGCAAAAGACAAAATAATTTTTGCTTAGCCAAAATCAAAATAATTTGAACAAAAGATTAGAGCCTGAAAATTTTACTTTTTGTAAAAAAAAATATTCTACTGCCGGGTACAAATGTCTGGGGTAGGATCTAAGCAAATGTTGGGATTATATAGATAAAATCTTGCAGGTTTTGTAACCCATGCATCTTAATAAAAGACACTTTGATCTTCTGCGTAGATTGGGCGGATTACAGTTTGCAAAGAAGTACTTTGGGGTTTAGATGTAGAAATTTTATAGTAATATCCCACATGAAAAGGTTCCGGGCAGTAGAAATTTTTTTGTCTACAAAAAAGTATAGAATTTCAGGTCAAAATGCATTTGTCATCAAATTATTGTTTTTTTTGGAAAAGACATAAAATTTTGCCTTTTGAAAAAAGACCTTTCCCCCAGTCAGGGGGGACGCAAAGGGGAGCCTTGCCTCCCCCATATGCAAAAACTGTCCCTGGGTGGTGGGGGGCCACCTTGGGGACCACAGGGGATGATCAATGGCCCCCAGATTTTATTTGGGGGAGGGACATTGATGAATCATATCCTAGGGAAGGACAAGGGGTTTCCCTTTTAGGGGTTTGTTTCCAAAAAAACAAAAAAACAAAATCGGTATGCATTTTAATTTGAAATGCAGGAAAAATTTTTACCCTTTTGGAGTCCTTCATTAAAGATTCAAATGGTAAATCCCTTTCGATATGTTAGGAAAAATAAGCAACTAACGCCCGTTACTTGGGAAAGTCCCCCCATCAATTTCCTTGAGGAGAGGGGAATTCCGAAGGGTCAATTTTGAGGTAAAGAGAAATTGCTCCCGAGTGAGGACTTTAGGAGACAGTAGGTATTTTGGGAAGAAAATTTCTTTAATCGAGGGAACCCTCGACCCTTTAATAGTTTTAGGCCCTGCACAAAAACAAAATAGGGACAAATCTGCTACAAGTAAAAAACCCAAAAAAAATAAAGCGCAATAGGGCCCTTGTTGCAACCCCTTTTAGCGAAAACTAGAGTGTGTAAAATCCCTTAAAAAAATATGGGGAAACTTAATGTTGGATCGGATTTTAAAAAAAATTTTTTCCTTCAACCCTTTGAAACCTATCGGAGGGGGGGACCTCAAGGGTAGATTGATCCCTAGTCATATCATCAACACCCTCAAGGCAATGGTGG
The DNA here is from genome assembly GCA_025379985.1 of Phyllomedusa bahiana. NCBI lineage: Eukaryota > Metazoa > Chordata > Amphibia > Anura > Hylidae > Phyllomedusa > Phyllomedusa bahiana. Next base: position 14,856 of record JAODAL010034711.1, on the reverse strand, counting down.
GAAAGGAGACCGTTTTGGGATGTTTTTTTTTTTGGGGCAGAGATGTGTGCCCCGCCCTACATTCTAAAAAACTAAAACTTCACCCAAATGCCTTAATGGAAAACAATTTTTCATTGTGATTTTCCCAAATGTAGGAAGAAGGGGTGTTTACATGTGTATATGCCCTTTCCCCTTAACATATTTGGGAAAAAAAGGGGAAAATTAAAAGAAGGGTGGTAGGCATCTGGGGGATATCGAAATAGGAGGACACGCCATAGCCCGACTGTGTTTTGGAAAAATCATAATGGGGAAGGAATCTCGCGTTTTTCATCTTAGAGGTGTGAAACATCCCCGAGGAGGAGAAGGGGGTAGAGAATTCTTGTAAAGAGGCCCCAAAGGTTTATCGTATGGATTTGTTTATCCAAAAGGGCCCCAATGAGTTTTGCATTTGGTGCTTTATTGAATAGACTCTGCTTTGGGGCCTGTTCATTGTCTGTTTGTTCGCACTCCCAAGAGGACCACTATTGATGTTCGATTGACCATTTGGGTATGATCGACCAATTTAAATTTTTTTCTTATATTTTATTGATTTCCTACAGTTGATAATTTAAGTCAGCTGGGACAGGGGGGAATGTTGTACCCGAATTTTTGGCCCCGTATTTTAAGCCCCCTATAAACCTTTGATGTGCTTTTTAGTAATTGTTTGGGAAATTTTGAGAAAAATAAGCGAGAGTCCCGTCACAAAAAACTTGCTATCCACAAATGGGGTTATGGGGTGGCGACGAGTTATCAGTGCTGCCGTTCTAGCGAGTTTTTAACTAGGCACGTATTTTGAGCTCTAGTACAGAGGTTGAGCTGTGCCTTTAATTTGTACGGTGACGATCCCGGCAGCACTATCCGGAAGTGACACGCATCTTGTTTTCAGACATGCGCAGTGAAGTTTTTAGAACGCCGGGCGCCGCATGGTCTGGGCTGGTTCTAGGACATGCGCAGTATTATTCCCGGCAGTATTAACCGGAAAGGACATGCTTTTCTCTTCCGGACATGCGCAGTCTAATATCCGGAACGCCGGGTAAATCAACCTTCGAAGGAACCCGGCAATAGGTATAAAGTAGAATATACCGATTTGGAAACATTAGGGGCCTGTCCGTTATACATTTGAGGGGCTATTAGAGGCATTTAAGGGAAGCAGAGACGAATGGCTCTGTATCCCTCTTATCCTGGGTGCCAGCATATCAAAGGAGCTGCGGGGAGTATCATACTTATACCTGACAGCCTCTAAGCTAAGTATCAGTCTACCTATTGAACTTATATAGGAAGTATAAGTATTTAAGACAGGTTGTATATGCGTTGTATATAGCGTACTCTTTTTCCACAGCGAGAGTTTTTTGAATCCCCTGATGAACCCTAAAACTGCACGGGGGAAACGCGTCGGGATAGCTGGGATTTAAGGTGTTTATACACGTGTATAGTGATATTATCTGTCATAAAAGCGGAGACATATCACGTTCCCTAAAAATTTAAATAAGCAGTGATCATAAAGTCGTATTGGTCCCAAAATGGTACCAATAAAAAGAACACATCAGCCCACAAAGAATTCACTCTCACTCATGTCCAAAGGTAGAAGAAAAAAAATTAATGGCAGCGGAAAATGGCACTGCAGCGCAAATTTAAGAAATAGAGAATGTTTACATTTTTGACAGTACTAAAACAAGAAAACCCTACTTATTTGATATTGCCAGAATCATATTAACATGCAGTATACAGATAACACATTATTTATTCCAAAGAGTGAAAGCTGTAAGCATGGCAGAAGTATTTTCTTTCTCACATTTCAGTCCTTATTTTATGGTACAGTCAATGACACCATTAAAATGTATGTCTTGTCCCATGAAAAAAAGCCCTCAAATGTCTATGTAGATGTAAAAATAAAGTTATGACTCTTGGAAGGCGGGAAAGAAAAAAAAAAAGAATAGCCATATATTATGACCAGCTATCAGAAAGGGGTTAAAAGTAGTGAAACATGGCAAAAATACTTAAATTTGGCAGCACCAAAATCTTACCAACCTGCAGAATAAAGGCGTGTCATTTGTCCCACGTCAACTGTCTCATTGTTGACGTGGCAACACTCTGGAATTACACCCTCCACATGCTCCAGCGATTGTGGAAGCAGCACAATGCCATTACGCAGTACGTAGTGACACCTGGTCTGACAAGCAGCGGTGCGGACCTCGGGGTGTTGAGCCACCGAGAATGGAGGCAGGTGAAAGAGCTCTGCACCATCCTTGCCCGTTTTGAAGAAGCCACCAAACTGGTCAGTGCGGACAATGCCCTTGTCAGCATGACCTTGTAGTGATCTTAGTTCTGGAACGATCGTTGGACACTCTGAAACATCAGGTCCGCCAGCGACGGAGGAGGAGACGGACACAGATGCGGAAACAGAGCCTTTCTCCCCATCAAATCCAAAAGGGCCCGCAGTTTCTCAATTTTATGGTCTTCTTTAGCGGGGGTTGGGGGGCCCAGGACTAGCAAGGGGCCATCGCTCTCGGGGCATCATCTGGGGCAAGTCAGGCCTGTGTTAAGCTGTCCCGGGGAGGGGAGGAGGATTTTCCCCTAGACCCCGACGTTCCCGACGTCCTGCCTTGGAAAGAGGTTTGGGCGTGATTTTGGGGGGAGGAGGAAGAGAAAAAATCGTTTGCTAGTGCCCCTGACCCGAGGTTGGGGAAATAAAGGGCTCCATCCTCCATGATGTTTTGGATGCTCCCTTTTCCCCCAAACAGACCCCATTAAGGCCATCAAAAGAAAAACAATACTGGGTGGCCACCCCCCGGGATCCCGGTACAAAACAAAAATCGCATTTTCCCTTCCACCCACCCAAATAGGAGTAAAAGCAGAAAAGGGGAGACTGTGATTGATCAATGGAACACATTGGTCTGATTCAGTTCTTAAAATGTCACGGGGAAACAAATCAGCGACGTGACAGCAGTAGGGGGGCCAAGTAGCCGTGGGGCGGCAGCACGCGGGAAAGGGTGGCAGAAGCCTAAGGGGACCTCGGGAAATCTTTTTTTTCCCACTCACCGACGCATCAAGCGGGCAACACCCAAAACACACAGAGACCAGTTAAATCAGGGGACGACTATCGGTCTAAACACCGAGTTTTTGTAGTTTCCCCCCAAATAGACTTTGGGTATCCAAAATGGGACGAATGGCCCGGCTCGCCGCCAGCCTTGAGTGTTGCCCTCCCCCGCACCCAGGTATATCTGAGGGGGCCCTTCACACAGCTGGAGGAACATTAAGAAAAACCCAACCCGGCTTTCCAAGAAATTGGATCTTTGACTTTATCAAGATGAATCGGCAGGATCTTGATGATTTGTGCCCAAATTGCCGGGTCCCCATTAGTTCCCGATCTTTCACTTCCTCTTCAAACAGAAATGGCCCTCTTAAAAAATTTTTTTTTAAATGATCATTTCTTACTGAAATTTTTATTCTCGTTCCCAACAGTTATTTTGAGTTTTGCTGTGAAACTTAAAAAAAACACCAATTTTTCATGAAAAAACCATATTCCATTTACTCCTTCACTTTAGAATTTTTTCCCCATTGTCAATGGTTTTGGGGGTCATGTTGCCTCAAAATTTTTAACAGTGGCGGAATCATATTTATAATTTTTTGGGGTATTTTGCTGGAGATACAAAAAAAAAATGGGGCCCTTTTGGGAAAACAGAAATGGGGTTTCTAAGTGGCATTTCCCCCTCAAATTTCTAACAGGGGCGGGGAAATCATATTTTAATTTTTTGGGGCATTTGTGTGAGATACAGCAATAATCGGGTCCTTTTGGGAAAAGAAATGGGGTTCTAAGGGCATTTCTCCCTCACAATTTTTAACAGGGTTGGAAGTTTTTTTATAAATTTTTTGGGTCTGCTGCTTTGAAATGGCAATACTAAAGGTCCTATTTAAAAAATGTTTTTTCTTTTAAATTTGTTCTTACAATTGTAAAAGGGGCCCAAAAGGGTCATTTTTTTGAATTTTTGGGGGCCTTTTGTTGTGACATCACTTATAAGGTCCTATTAAAAAAAAAATTTTTTCTAACAGACATTTTTTTCTTAAAATTGTCAAAATGTTGGGGATGTTTTGAATTTTTGGGGGCAGTTGCGTGAAATGCAGCTAGATAAAGGGTTTTATTGTAAAAAATTGGTTTTTTAAAGAATTTGTTTTCAAATTGACGAGGGCCAAGGGTGATGGTGCTGTCAGAAACAAATAGGTGGACACTGTTAAAGGACACATATTGCAAAAATATTTTTTTTTGCAAGTCTTTAACATATGCAATCCCTTATTGAGACAACCCCTTTAAATACTATTTAAAAAAAGAAAATAAAGACATGGTTGGATTCCTTTTATTTTAAAAATGGTTTTTTAGAATTAAACTACTAAAAAAATTGCATTTCAAAATACTGGTAAAAAAAAAATTTCCCTTAATTGTAAAGGGAGGGACAGGAAAACTTGACCAGATGTGGTTATTCAAAGGGCATGGAGTATGGAGCACGGGGAGAAACAAGTCAGAGACAAATTTTCCCCCAGCATGTTGAGTAAAATGAAAAAGAATGGCAAAAAAAAAGGGGGACCCGGGTGGAACAGGAGCGCTAACCACCAGTATTTTTCCCAAATGAAACTCAATGGGCCGAAATCAACGGAGGGGGAAGCGCTACCCCGGTCTTGATGTGTACTGAGGAAGGTGGGGGTCTTTCTCCACTTCGCTTCTGCACTTACTTTGCACACTGTTTTCGTTTCTGCATCATAAGGGGATTTTTAAACCCGCGTGTTAATAGATGACGGACCAGCCTGGGGTCTCACCCCCCCCACTGTAATCCGGGCCCCGCTCTAAACTCCGTGTTAAAGATGACAGTGCAGCCCGGTTTTCACCCCCACCCATGTAATCGGGCTGGAAACCCCCGGTTAAAGATGGGGTGACGGCACATGGCTTCAGTTAGGGGGAATCAGGGAAACTTCAAATTTTTCTAAAAATCAGATTTTGAAAAAGGTGATTTCGTGGGGTTAAATAGTGTCAAAAAGGGGTCCGTGTGGGATACAAATTGCCAATTTGGGCTTAAATTTTTCGGGGGGGGGAGTACTATGGGGGGCATCATTTTCTCCCGGGAGTCTTTCCCAATAAGAAAAGGGTTTGGAGGAAAAATGAAACCATTGAATTTATTGGCTGAATCGTCTCAGAACCAGGGGGGCAAATTCTTTTCAATTAAAAGTTTTTGGGGATGTTAGGGGAATTTGTATTATTATGGGGGGGTGCAGACAAATAAAACATTACACGGTAAAAAATACCTTAAAAAAAATGCAGGGAGGATTTTGTTGTATGTTTTTCACATTAAAAAAAAAACAAAAGATAGTAAAGTAAAACTATAAATAAAAACTTCCCCAAATAAATTCTGTAAAAAAAATATCAGTTTCCCAAAAAAATTTCTAAATGACAAACACTGTACAAAATAGCAAGTACCACTTTGTGATCTTTGGATAAAACAGGTTTGGGGCTCATCTGTGGCCCGGGACAGCTATAGTAAATGTCCATTTCAACAAAATGGTGTTCAAAGACTTTTTTTTGGCATTTTTTAAAATCTGGGGGTCATGCAGTTTGGGGCTCTGCTGTGCCCAGGACGGGTATATTCAATGTCCGTTGAAACTAAAATGGTGTTCAAAGACTCTTTTTGTGGGCATTTTTTTAAATCTGTGGTCATGACAGGTTTAATGGTCATTCTGCGGTACCAGGACAGATATATCAATGTCCGTTCAACTAAAATGGTGGTTCAAAGACTCCTTTTTCCGGCACTTTTTAATCTGTGGGTCAGACAGGTTTAATGGACATTCTGCGGTACAAGACAGATATAGTCAATGTCCAGTTCAACTAAAATGGTGGTTCAAAGACTCCTTTTTGCGGCACTTTTTAAATCGGGGGGTCATGCAGGTTTGGGAGTCAATGTCCAGTTCAACTAAAATGGTGGTTAAATGACTCCTTTTTGCGGCACTTTTTAAATCTGGGGGTCATGCTGGTTTGGGGCTCATGCTGTGGCCCAGAAAAGGTATAGTCAATGTCCAGTTCAACTAAAATGGTGGTTCAGACTCCTTTTTCCGGCACTTTTTAAATCTGGGGGTCATGCAGGCTTGGGGCTCATGCTGCGTTCCAGGACAGGGATATTCAATGTCCAGTTCAAGTAAAATGATGGTTCAAATAATACTGCCTTCTGGCACTTTTTAATTTGTGGGTGATGCAGGTTTAAGGGTCAGGCTATGGTACAAGACAGGGATAGTGAATGGTCTGTGACTTTTTTTCTGTGGCTTTTATAACCCAAGTGTGTTGCCTAAGATGTAGCATGTATCCATTTGACTGTTGTGGATGTTAATTCCAGCTTCTCCAGCCCTGTTTGGATGTAAGAATGAAGGTGTTGTTGCTCTCCCATAGACTTTAATGGTCATCAGCGATAATCTATTATCGACTATCGGAAATCGTCTTGATATCGACCCGATGACGATAGTCAACGTAATCGCTCATCTCTAATCCTTAACTTAATTTATAGAAGAGTAAGTGTGGACACATCTATATGATTAAAATAAAGATAACACTGCATAGCTACACCTAAACCTCATCCAAACTATAAGGAATGGTGGAGGCAGCATTATAGTTTGGGGCTACTTTACTGCCTCAGGTTCTGGTTGGTTTGCAATAATTGAAGGATCAATTAATTGAAAGCTATATTATCCCATTTTACAAGAAAATGTAGGAAAAGTGGTCCATAACCCCAAGCAAATGATACTTTGCAATAAAACAATACCCCATAGCACAAAAGTAAATAAGTTAAGGAATGGTTGAAGAACAAAATCTATGCTGTGGAATCTTATTCCTATTGTGAAACTGGGCCATGACCTGATTAGGGCTATATATGCCGGGCATCCCAGAAATACTAATGAACTGAAATATGTACTGTATACCAGTATATACCATGTTGTGCAAAAAATAAAAGTGGTAAAAGAAAATGAAAGTAAAAAAAAAAGAACACACACAAATATATAAAATAAAACATGAACAGCGCCCATTCTTCATTACAAATGTCAATCGCTCCAATAAAGATCAAAAATAGAAAAAGTGCAAGTATTTGGTATCGTCACGTATCTAACGACCTAGCCTATAAATCTGTCAGGTTATTTAATCCATACATTGGACGCCGTTAAAACAAAACCCCCCCAAAAAAATGCAAATTGTCTTAACTAAAAAATTCTTTACCCAGCTCTGCATACATTAAAAAAAAAGAGTCCCTTCCTCTGTAAAACTGTTTAGGTGATGTGGTTTCCATTGATTCTGGTTTCTAAAGGTCTTGTAATTATTGCTCCCATAGTTGCCTATTGCAGATTCACTTTTCCCAGCCTGGTGCAAGGCTATAATTCTATTTCTGGTGCCCTTTGACAGCTTTTTGGTAGAGATGAGCGAGCAGTAAAAAGTTCTAGTTCGATTAGAACCTCGAACTTTAGCGTGCTCGGTTCGAGGTTGTATTTGAACTAGAACCCCATTAAAGTCAATGGGAGAAGATGTTCTAGTTAATTTTTATACCTATACAGGTGAGGAGAAGCTGTAATTACCATCCATAGCAATAAACTGGATACGTGGAACAACTTAGTGAAGAACATTTGGCTCTAAGAGTGACAGAAAAATATTGTGAGGCTAAAATACTTCATTCCTTTCAATGACTAACTGAAAAGATGAGGACAGCTTGCAAGCAGGGGAGTAGCTACTGCAGGTGCAGCAGTAGCAGCTGCTGTGGGGCCCTGCATCCTGAGGGGGCTCAAAAGCCTCTTTGACACATAGGAGATTTGGAGACTGTGTGTTATACAGTTACTGAACCTCCAAAACTGCAAAAATTGAAATTTTGGGCACTGAGTTTGATTTAGCAAATCCAAGCACTCTGTATTATATATATCCATGTATATGAGAGTTAGGCGTTATGTGAGCCTGCAAATGTTGCCAAATAACATCTATTGATGTCTATGGAGAGGAAAATGCTATCTAACTGGGAGCAGTCTGTACAGTACAGAGAGTGAGTTTAAAATGGCGTTCACAAGACAATACAGTGAAATATATATAACATGGTCATGTGATTTTAGCAGCCAATGAGATCCCTACACCTAAGCGATGACGTTTTTGACACTTCTCTGTGCCAAAAACCACCAAAAGTGCAGAATGCCCATGAAAACGAAACTGAAAATGGCGTGTCAAACTAGAACTAGAACTTAACTCAAACAAACAGTTCTGAAAATTAAAGAAGTTCTACTAGAACGTAAAAGGGGTTTTATTGTTTCAAGGCTTCATAGACATGAGCTAATAATTACAGATGGGCGAATTTCTCAAAAATTCGGTTCGCCGACTTCGCCGAATATTCCGACAAAATCCGTTTCGTCCCAAATTACTTTGGGACAAATCGCGATAAAAAAAAATTTTTTCCTGGCTGCAAAAAGCCTGTAGGGGCTTTGAACATTGTGCCATGCTTAAAAGCAGAGGGAATTTGGTTTGGTCTTCTTACAATGCTGGTTTTAGTATGACACGACATACTGCAGCCGCTTTTTAAATGCTTCCCCCTTCAACCCCGGGGCCCTTTTTATCTAAAAAACGCTGGTGACATGCCCTTACTTATAATAGAATGGGCAAATTTTCTCAAAAATTCGATTCCCCCGACTTCGCTGAATTTTCCGACAAAATTTTTTTTTTGGGCCCAAATTACTTTGGGGACAAATCGCTTTAAAAAAAACAGCTATTTCCAGGCTCAAGGCTGTGGGGTGTTAGAACGTTGTCCATACTTAAAATTGCGGGGGAGTTGGTTTGGTTTCTACAATGTTTGTTTTAGTAGACCCCAAAATATGACTCCCGCCGATCTTAGAATCGCTTCACTAAAAAAAGCCCCTGGGCACTTAAGGGGGGCAAAATCCCAAAAAAGCTGAAGCGGGAATGCACTGATAAAGTCAGGGCAGCGCCACTGGAAAAAAACAAGTGACGGCTAAGATCCTACCATAGCGTAAAAAGAACACAGTAGTAGGTTCCCGGGAGCCGCACAGATCGCAGCCAGAAAGGGGACGTCATAGCAAGATCCCCCTGCGAGGCCACAGCATCAGGTGTCATCTACCAGCCATGTGTTGACCAAACCTAGCATACACTTTCCCCCAATGAAATTGACAACCCCACCCAAGAGCGGTGGTTTTGTCAACACAAACCCCCTAATTGGCAAGGCCCGGAAAGCAGTGGGGGGCTTCACCGTCCTGGGCCCACCTTTCCCCGTTCGCTTCCCACAGCCGGGAAATATATGTGCTGTGGCCTCTGTGCCACATACAGTGGGGGACAAAAATTTGAGGACAGTGGGCGCAAAGAGGTGGGAAAGACATCGCTGCTTCTTGCAAACGGGAAAATAGTAAAGAGGGAGGGGAAATGGGGGGTTATGTTGTGAGGGTCAGGCTTGTACAGCACACTTTTAAGGGTGGACGGCAGTGACAGTCAAACACTAATCATGTACCCGATGATTTGGGGAAAAGGGGGAAGCAAGCAAGGCTGGGACAAGGTAAGGTCCCCTTTAAACAAGGCATAAATCCCCCCCCAAATGGAAAATTACCCCCATCCTGCCCCTTGTCCCCCTTTTTCTCCCTGGGATGAAGGGGCCCCTACCGGTCCCTACCCCGACTCCCCTTTGTCCCGGGCCCGGAAGCATTCGTTTTCTACTTAAGTTTTTAGGAGACGGGAGGAAAAAGAAGAAGGATTTGGAGACAACAATCGGGGATCTTGGACAGTAGAGGTAATGTGGGGGCCGGAGTTGTAAATTTGGGGGGTCTTATATATGGTGGTTTTGAAAGCCATGTGATGCTATGAGCTGACCCAGCCCAACAGGTAAAAGGGTTCATCTTTACATTGGGGAAAGAGCACATTTGCTGTCAGGCAGCCCGTAAGCGGTAGTGTGGCCCGGGGAATCAGCGGGGACAAGTGAAGGTTGGGAGCCAAGGCCACGATTTAGCCCACCCACTTTGCAGGCCCCAGAAAAGTAGCGGAAAGGGGGCTCACTGGGTCGGGGCGGAAAACAGTCATAGTCGGAGCTTTGGGGGTAAAATCCCCTACTCGGCAGTGTGCCAGATTTTCGAGACCCCCCACAGGAGGGAACAAAAGATATGTAGAATCTGTGGGCAGAAAGTAAACAGACCAGGACCTAACTTGGCACCACGGCCCTGATCAACATCATGCAGGTCCCCAAAGTGTTTCAGATGTGGTGGTCCATCCTGTCCCAACAGCGCGCACCCAGTGGCACCCCTCCCATTTCAGGCAGTAAAGGCTTCCCCATTCTGCCGAATACAACCCCTGTCTTTTCCATCATCTGCTGGCCCAAACTCCTGCCCTCAGCATCTTGGTGCCCGCGTCGTTCAACAAGACATTGCCAAGAGACAAAACGTTTTGTCTAGCCATCCCCCAAGTCAGAAGCAACCGTGCTCCTGTCCAATTGGTGGGATCAGTCCCCCAGTTTCAAATGGGGCTCTGCACCATTAAAGAACTGGCCAGGGAAATTTGGGTTCACTTTTGCCATTGTAACGACACAGGAGTGGGTCTGGACCACCGCAAGCGTGGTAGCACCCCCCAAACCCAAGGCGGGGGTCTAAGAGGTCCCGGTTTTCCCCCCAAGCCCACCGCAAGAGTATGGACTTTCTGTGGTGGGAATCCTTCCAGGTTTCTACCCTGGGCAAAATACTTGCTGTGGCAGCCGAGGGACGCGAGGTACCGAATGTAAAACGAAAATTAGTCAAAAGGGCAGGCCAAAAAGGTAGGGGGGCGGGGGTTTTTTTAGGGGTACGTACAGAAAGGTCGGGTACAGGGCAGACAAGAACTGAAAAATGAAATGGAAAAAAAAAGGAAAAAATATATTAAAAGGGGAAAATGTGAAAGGGTGAAATTGATGAACAGGGAAAAATAATTTAAAAAGGGGAAATTATTAACAGGGGGGAAAATTTATGAACGGATAAATATATTTAAAGGGGGGAAAATTTATAACAGGAAAAAATTTAAAAAAACAGGGGGGGAAAAAAATTGAAAAGGGAAAAAAATTGATGAAAGGAATAAATATATTAAAGGGGGAAAATTTGAACAGGGGGGAAAATTTATGAACAGAGAAAGGGCCCTTAACGATTTTTGATGATCCAAGTGGAAGGAGTATTCCCCCGGGTGAAGGAAGTCACACACGGGGAGGGAAAAGCTCTGGGTCTGAAGTTGTCATCGATTTGTGGTTCCTCCCCAACAAAATGAAAAAATTTGAACCATTTGACAGACGATGAAAAGAAAATATTGTCCACGCCGCAGGAGGAGGGTTGAGCCTGCTCCCCGCATGGCATACATATTCTTTGGTTGTTCATGTCTTACACCCATCTAAAAACATTCAAAAATGGCCCGGAAACTATGAATGCACTTTCAGCCGTTCTTACAACCCCCCAAGCACACCCTCCTTAAGCTGCCGGCAGACCACCCCCCCAACATAGGCTGAAAATGTGACATTTCCAAACATTTGGGAAATTTCCGCCCCTTGTTGAACATCTATGAACGAGAAAGAAAAATTTTTGATTTTTTTGATGATCCAAGGCCAGGATACCCCTGTTAATTTTAATGTTGGCCAATGGCATCTCATGCGTGGGGCACCTGCCCTTTGCTCGGCCCCTTTTATGCGACACTTATTTGTCAGTCGCCCGGACTAGGGATGAATAACGTCATTCAGCTTCATGTTTTTCAGGGGGCGCGGGGGTGGATAAAAAGGACCCCACAAGGATGGCAAAGCCACGCCAGGGAGAGGTCTAAGTGGTCCGGGTTTCCCCCAAGCCCGCCACAAAAGCGGGTGGACTTGCTGAGGGGGGAGTCAACCAGGTCCACCCCTGACGTGACTTGTTGCGGTGGCAGCCCCAATGTAGCATGGGACAAAACGAAAGAAAAACTCGGAACCGGGGACAGTGGTTTAAGGTCAGGAAGGCGACAAAGTTCAGGTTAAGGGACGAAGGCAAGATGACGGTACACGGAAACTCTTTCTCTGAAGCTCTAAGATTATTTTATTTATTTTATAGTTTGGAGGGGGTGTTTTGGGAGCTTTTTCCATTACAAAAGCAGCTAAAGAATTTCCACAGCTTCAAAATTGGACACCTAAAGACGTTTAAAAAACTTTCCTTTATCACCTGGTTATTGTTTAGAACAAATTTAAAAAGTTATCAAGTTGCTTTCTTAAAAACCCCTTGAAATTGTGTGATTAATTTGTTCCACCCCAACAGGGGGGGCCCCAGAAGGACTTGTGTTTTTAGTTTTTTGTAAATTTGGACTAAATTTTCATTCTTCATAGAAGAAAATTCATCCAAAAACTGTTTTGCGCATTTGTTTTTGCTTCTTCTTTGTTTTTTCCCATTACAGTTTTGTACGAAATTTAATCAACAATGGGAACAAAAAGCTAAAAAACCCCCTAAGACATTCCCTGTTTGGTTTTTCCTTCAGTTCAAGTTCCCTATGCTGATTTTGAACAAACTGGTGTAAAGAAAAAGGATTCAAACCCCCCCAGTTTATATTCATGGTTTTTTGATCGTCCTGCTGTCCCCCTCAACGGTCTTGGTTGCAGAGGGTGATCGCTCGCCAAAAAACCCCCATGCCACCTCCAATCAATACTGCAGAAGCAGATTGACTACAGTACTGATACAAAAGCAGAAACACGCTTAATTAACCCTTTGGATATAAATTATGCTACAGTAATCACCAGGAAAAAAGTTTGTCTTTGGCATTTAAAAAACACCATTTTTTTTATGACGCATTAGCACAAAAACACTTAATAACCCTTTTGGGTATAAATTTGTTACAAAAATGTTGTCTTTGGGTTTAAAAAAAATGTTTTATTTTTCTGATACAATAGCCAAACACGCTCAATTTAACCTTTGGATTTAAATTTTGCGGGCAAAAGAAATGAGCACCATAAATTTTAAAAAAATGGTAGGGCGTGTTATAACACCGTGTATTTTAATGACTACAAAGAGAAAAAGTTAAAAACCCTTTAGAATTTTTTAAATTACACGGAAACACCAGGGAAAAAATTTTGTCTTTGGGGTTGAAAAACACCTTTCTTTTACTACTACAAACCAAACACGCTTAATTAACCTTTGGTATAAAATTGGCAAAAAAATGAGCTGCCAAAAATTAATGGGAGTGGATTTTAAAAACACTGTTTCTTTTAATGAAAAACAACAGCAAAAAAGGCTTAGATAACCCTTGGGTATTAATGTGCTCCAGGAATGGCCCAAAAGCTTAAAAGTTATGCAGCTGAATTGGACGCACACTGGACTTCAATTCCAATAACCCACAAAATCAATATTTGAACGGAAGAGAAGCAGTCTCTGAGAAAAGCTGTGACACCCCCCAAAAAAATCGCTGTATAAAAGTTATTTCCTTTGTGTGAGATCTTAGCTACTGCGGCTTCAAGCGATCATATTGAAATGGAAAGAGTATAAGACCACTGCAAATCTACCAAGACCTGGCCTTCCCTCTAAACTTTCATCAGGAGAAGACTGATCAGAGATGCAGCCAAGTGGCCCATGATCACTCTGGATGAACTGCAGAGATCTACAGCTGAAGTGAGAGAGTCTGTCCATAGGACAACAATCAGTTGTACACTGCACAAATCTGGCCTTTACGGAAGAGGGGCAAGAAGAAAGCCATTTCACAAATTTCCATAAAAAGTCTTGTTTAAAGTTTGCCACAAGCCACCTGGGAGATGCACCAAACATGTGGAAGAAGGTGCTCTGCTCAGATGAAACCAAAACCCAACTTTTTGACCACAATGCAAAACGATATGTTTGGCATAAAAGCAACACAGCTCTCACCCTGATCACACCCCTTCCCATTGTCAAACATGGTGGGGGGCGCATCATGGTTTGGGCCTGCTTTTTCTTCAGCAGGGACAGGGAAGATGGTTAAAATTGATGGGAAGATGGATGGAGCCAAAAACAGGGCCATTCTGGAAGAAAACCTGTTGGAGTCTGCAAAAGAACCTGAGACTGGGACGGAGATTTATATTCCAAAAAAGGCAATGATCCCAAACATAAAGCAAAAAAACTACAATGGAATGGTTCACAAATAAAACGTATCCAGGTGTTATAATGGCCAAGTCAAAGTCCATACCTGAATCCAAACTTGAATCTGTGGAAAGAGCTGAAAACTGCTTTTCACAAACGCTCTCCATCCAACCTCACTGAGCTCGAGCTGTTTTCCAAGGAAGTATGGGCAAGAATTTCAGTCTCTCGATGTCAAAACTGATAGAGATATACGTGTATCCCCAAGCGACTTGCAGCTGTAATCGCAGCAAAAGGTGGCGCTACAAAGTATTAACTTAAGGAGCCGAATAATATTGCACGCCCCACTTTTCAGTTATTTAATTTTTACAAAAGTTTAAAATATCCAATAAATTTTATTCCAATTCACACTTGTTTCCCACTTGTTGTTGATTCTTCACAAAAAACATTTAATTTTATATATTTATGTTTGAAGCCTGAAATGTGGCAAAAGGTTGAAAAGTTTAAGGGGGCTGAATAATTTCGCGAGGCACTGTATAATCTTTGTAGCGAGAAAACCCCTTTAACTTTTCTAGAACAGTTCGATCAATACTACTTTTTGGTCTTCAGCATAACTAGAGAATGGTATTCAGTATGCACGTTTCCAGGTCCGTGGTAAACCGAACGCGAGGTTCGGCGTTCAGAAAAACAAACCGCGCATAGTTATTTGGTATGTATTTTGTATTTATACATCACAGGGGTTGTAGTCTATTTATAAGGAGACAAATGGTTATT
>JAODAL010034710.1:0-43902 GCA_025379985.1 Phyllomedusa bahiana | reverse complement strand
TTGTGGCCACTGTTTACCATGCTGCTGCTGCCGTGACCTCCATACTGTTTCATTGTGCCATTCTGTGGCCTACTCCTGTTTTTGCCACCTCCAGAATGTCATTGTGCCTCTGTCTGATCTCATGCTTGTCACGAACCCGGACGTAGAAGTGGATCCACTGGACCACCGCAAGCGATGGTGTAAGACACGCCAGGGAACGGAATCTAAGTAGGTCCCGGTTTTCACCAGAGCCCGCCGCAAAGCGGGATGGACTTCCTGCGGCGGGAGTCTACCAGGTCGTTACCCTGACGTGACTTGCTTGCGTGGTGCAAAATCGTCAGGCAGGCTCGTAGTCGGGGACAGGCAGAAGGTCAGGACAGGCGGCAATGGTTCGTGGTCGTGGACAGGCAGTAGGTCAGGACAGGCGGCAAGATGCGTGGTTGAGGAACAGAAGCTAATGGTACGGTACACGGTAAATCAGAACAAGGCTTGGAACGCTTTCACAGTAGGCTAAATGGCACTAAAGATCCGGCAACAGCCCCAGGAAGGGGCAGTCTTAAATAAGGGCAGTGACCGGCAATAGCCAATTACCGGTGCACGGGCCCTTTAAATTTCACAGAGCCGGCGCGCCTTAGAGATCGGGGACGCGTGCCGGGAGGCTGGAGCAACAACAGGAGCGCGGCCGGGTAAGTAGGAAGCTTATAGCTTATAGCTTATAGCTGGGAACCTTGAAACATTATTTTTAAACCGACAACCACACCTTGTCACCTGGCGAGAAGGTTGGCGGAGGTCTTCGCTTTTTGTCGGCTTGTGCCTTGGTACGAGCGGAAGCCTGGAGTAGAGAATACACAACACACAAGATTTGGATCAGCACCTCCAAAAAACTATAAATATCGGTGCACGCTGTGTCGGCTGTAATCTAAATACACATAACAAAAACAACAGCACCAAAAATAGAATTTCGTTGAAAAAAACTTTCTGCTTTTAAAAAACGAAAGTTTTATGAGGGTTCTTAGTTCACACTTTTGGCAAAACTGCTTAAGCCCACCTTCGACTTTCAACGAGACCTCAATGTGGTGGGTCCTTCACTACGTTTATACTAACGTTATATTTCTCTGTGGTCCATCCAGACCTACCTTTCAGAATGTGAAGGCACCCCCCATGAATACATGCACTGAAAAAAAAGTCTGTGTGATGGGGGGAGTGAAAAAAACCAAGATGGAGGCAGCCCGCCCCCCCTATTTTTTAAAAACCAAACACAAATTTGGAATCAGCCCTCCAAAAAATTTAAAAAAATCGGTGCAGCTGTTCGGCAAAATCAAAATACAAAACAAAAACAACGCCCCAAAAAATTGAATACGTTGAAAAAAACTTTCTTTTTTAAAAAAAACGAAAGTTTTATGAGGTTTTTTTAGTTCAAATTTTTTGGCAAAATGTTTAACCCACCTTCGCTTTCAACAGACCTCAATGCGGTGGGTCCTACACACGTTTATCTAACGTTTTATTTCTCTTTGGCCACCCAGACCTACCTTTCAGAATGTAAAGGACCAGCCATAAATTTCAATGCATGATTAAAAAAGTTGTGTGGGGGTGTAATTGTTTTTGTTATGTGTATTTGTTTACCCCCGACCAGCGGCACCGTATTTATAGTTTTTTTGGGGGGTGGTCCAAATCTTGTGTTTTTTGGGTATTAAAATAGGGGGGACGGGCTGCCTCCATTTGGTTTTAGCACTCCACCCATCACACAGACTTTTTAATCTCAGTGTATTCATTGGCGGGTCCCCTTCACATTCTGAAAGGTAGGTCTGAGGGCCCCAAAAAAATATAACTTTTAGTTAAATTTTATGTAGGACCCAT
The DNA here is from genome assembly GCA_025379985.1 of Phyllomedusa bahiana. Classification (NCBI taxonomy): domain Eukaryota; kingdom Metazoa; phylum Chordata; class Amphibia; order Anura; family Hylidae; genus Phyllomedusa; species Phyllomedusa bahiana. Next base: position 42,066 of record JAODAL010034710.1, on the reverse strand, counting down.
GATTGGGGTCTCTTTGAAAGTCGAGGTGGGCCCTTAACATTTTTGCGCAAAAGTGTGAATAAAAACCCTCAAAAAACTTTTTTTTTTTTAAAGCAGAAAGTTTTTTTCAAGTACATTTTTGGTGCTGTTGTTTTTTTTAAGTGTTTTTGGGAGTAGGAATGGTGAAATTGTTTCAATTTAGCTGTCGGCCCCTGGACCAGCTCCTGCAGGGGGCAGGGGACCTCAGAGGCACAGAAAGGGGGGGGTGGGGGGGGATGTCGCCCATAGAAATAAAGAAAAGGAGCAGCTACGGAGATTTGATCCAATATTATGGGAAAAACTCGGCCCAGGGCAACAAGCTGGAAAATCATTCTGGCGGGGGGGGGGGGGACAAAGTGGCGTAGGGTTCAACCTAGGGTCGGGTTTACCTCTCTACCTGCCAATTGGACTGGGGGGGGTAGGCCGCAAAAAGTAAAAATTTCATTTGCATTTGGGTTTGCAGGAAGGGAGCCCAAAATTGGACAAATTGAACCCCCCGGTCCGACCTATGTGCCAGGTAGCCCTGCACCGAAAAATATGTAGAAAAAATAGACGGCAACGGGGGGCTGGGGCGGGCCCGGCAGAGAGTAAAGGGGGACATCTTTGAAAACCGGTCTTTTAACCCCCAGATCACAGTGTTCCCAAGGAAGGAGGGGATCCGTGAAAAAATCCATGGCCAATGGGCCCAAAAGGACAGTAGGGAAAGGGGCAGACCTGTCGATTTGGGGACGAGGGGACTTGTTGGGGCACAGGAAGCGCAGGCTCCACGAACTCAAGAACTCCTGGGCTAGGCCCCGGCCACCGTAGAATCGAGAGATGAGGGAGCGGACCTCTCACTCCTGGGGGACCCGCCATACGGGGGACAAGCCCCCCTGAAAATTTTTCTTCTTCCCCGAAGAGCTGGGGGATTTTGTCTTCCCGGGGGGAGAATGCGTTGTATTTTCTAGGTGCGGCAGAGATGAGCCGTTCTGGAGGGATAAGTGCCGTGGGGGGACTGTCCCCAGTCACACCCGAAGCACGGGAAGAGAGGTGGCCCCTTGAATTTCGTTCCGCAGGGGTGAAAAAATGAAAAAAATTAAACCCCGGGGAAAAGAAGAGAGCCAAACAACCCCTGGCGTGGATTTAAGGTTGAGCATTGGGATATACAGGGTTTTTATGGTCGGTATAAATGCTGACGGGGTGACGACCCCCTCAGAGATACCGCCATTCCCCCAGGGCCCAGTTTGAGGCCAGAAATTTCCCGGCGCCATGAAATTCCTTTTAAGCAGAGGAAAAACTTTTGGGGAAAAAACCCGCAAGTGGGGTCTTCCCTTTTGGGGCCCTTTTTGGGGGAGAGTGGGGCCCCGGCCCCCCACCGAGGAGGCGTCGCCCTCAAGGGAAAAATGGTTGTTCAGTATCAGGGGGGAAGGAGATTTTAACTTAAGAAGGCTTCCTCTGCGCTGGTCCAGGCTTTGGATTGGCGTTCTTCTTGGGTAAAGACTATGGGAGATACCCCAAGGAGTAAGGGTGGGGAAAAATTGCCTATAATGTTTGGCAAACCCCCAGGAATTTTGTAGACTGGGAGACCCACGGGGGGCGGCACTGTGGGAGGGCAGCACCTTACGGGGTCCATCTGCAGGCCCTTGTCGGAAAGATGTCCCTAGGAATGGTAGGCTTGCTGATAAAAAGGGCATTTCTAATTTTGGATAGAGGGGTTAGCCCTTTTAAGACGTCTGGGACTTTCGTACGGGGGAACTGATGGGACTAAAGGTCGGGGGGGAAAACCAGAATGTAGTCTAGATCAAAACCCACGCACGTGTACAGGAGGTCCCGGAAGATGTCATTGCGAATTTTTGGAAACGGGGGGGCATTGCAGGCCCGAAGGGGATGACAAGATATCGAAGTGCCCGTCGCGGGGTTGAAAGCGGTCTTCCATTTATCGCCCTCACATACCCTATGGGTTATAAGCCCTCGCGGTCCAGTTTTGTAAATCTTTCACCTGTAGCCCGGGCAAAAAAACTCCTGATCAGGAGCAGAGGATGGGTTTTTACCTGATCTTGTTTAGGCCCCCCGTATTTTGCAAGGAAGTAGGAAAACCCTCCCCTTAGCCCAAAAAAGAACCCGGCCCCCGCGGAGAGAGGAAATGCGGAGAACCCTTCGGGATTCCTCCCAAGGTCTCAGGTACGACAGGGGGGGGAAACCCCGCCACGTGGAGGGAGCCCGGGCAGAAATCAATAGGCGTCTAAGGGGGATGGGGCGCAAGTCTCCCCGCTTTTCTCGGAAGGAAGTGTTGCGAAGTTGGTTGGTGCGGAAGGCCCCCTCAAGGGCTTTTGAGCCCCCGGAGGCGGTAAGCACTGGGCGAGGTGCCACCAAAAAGCGAGACTTTCCCTTTCCCGAACCCCAATTCAGGACTTTTTTCCCCCTCTACCCGTCGAGCACGGGGAAAAGGGGTTTTGCAGCCACGGAAGACCCAGGAGAATGGACAAGGAGGAAGGGGTTTGTCGTTTGAACGCAAGTCTCTCCTTGTGCAGTACCCCCACTTGTAGGGACCAGAGGCTCGTCCGGAACCCAATTGGATCCTTGAGAATCTTTCCACTGACAGGAGATGAGTAGGGGCTTCTCCAGGCGGGGTCACAGGGAGATTTTGCTGGGACACCAGGGCGCGTCCCAAAAAATTTCCAGCAGACCCAGAGCCAGGAAAGCAAAGTAGCGTGAAACGGGAACCAGGCCATGCCGGACGATCACGGGCATGGTCAAAGCGAGGAGGGGCTTGCTTACCTAGGGAAGCCCTTTCCCACACCCTAGGTGCGCCCCTTTCCCCCACGTGAGGGCCCCGTGGACGGATCTGCGGAAATGGTCTGCACGCCACAACAGACAAAGATTTCCCCACTTTCTGGGTTTGCTCCCTTGTAGACAGGTAGGCTCTTCCAAATTCCATGGCTTCCCCCAGGGGAGGTGAAGAGGGCAACTGAGGCGGGGCCTTTTAAAAATTTGGGGCCCAAAGAGGGAGACGGGGGGTCTACCTTTCCTGTTTCTCCGGAGTTCCTCCTGGCGTTCCGAGAAAAAGGAGTCAAAACCGAGTGGCCAGGGGGAAATTTTAAAGGTATCAAGGAAGACGGGAGATCCCGGGCGATAGGGATCCTTGATGCCTGGAGAGGCCCCCTTCTTGAAGGGGGCAGTCAACGGCGCTTATTCCAAGATAACTCGGAAGCCAAAGTGCGAAAGTCGGCTGTCGCCTAAGATGAAAACCCCTTGGGGGCGGTTTTTGCAAGGCGGTGTCGGCGAAAAAGCCCGGGGGCGGTTCCCGAAAACACTCCTGAACTCGGTGAGGGAAAGTACCAGGTTGGCGTGACCGGGGTCGTCCCTGTCCCCGAGGGGGGAGCCCAGGCCCGGGCTTTCCCGGAGAGAAGGGGAGCACGAACGCCACCTTTTGACCCCTTTGGTAGGAAAATTGGTTTTTCCCCCTATTGATATGCAGGGAGCATTGGGTATAAAATCCCTGAAGGGCCCGGAGTCCCCATCGAATTTGGCGGCATAGGGGCAAACGGAGCCGTGCAGCGGGGCGGACCGGAACTGGAGGGCACAGGAAGGTTGCTGCTGCAGACAGGAATGCTCACATGGCGGAGGATGGCTGGTTTTTGGCGATCTGCTGCCTTTCTGGCCACAAAGGCGTTTAGGTCGCATCGGACGGCGAGGCACCTTGGCGGGATCCATGGCCCGGGTCTTAGGGCACAACCCCCACGTGAAGTGGATCCACTGGGCCCCGCAAACGATGGTGTAAGCCCCGCAGGAAGGGGAAACTAAATGGTCCCGGTTTTACCAGAGCCTGCCCAAAGCGGGGGTGGCCTTGCTGCGGCGGGAGTCTACCGGTCGTTGCCCCTGCGTGACTTGTTGCGGGGGCACCAAAGTTTTAGCGGGTGAAAAAACGTTTAGGCAGGCTGTAGTCGGGGGCAGGAGAAGGTCAGGGCAGGGGGCAATGGTTCGTGGTGGGAAGGGAGTAGGTCAGGACAGGCGGCAAGATGCGTGGTCGAGGAACGAAGCTAAAGGTACTTTCACGGTAAATCAGAACAAGGGGGTTTGGGAAAGCTTTTTCAGTAGGCTAAATGGCACTAAATTCCCGGGAAAGCCCCAGGAAAGGGGCAGGTTAAATAAGGGGGAGTGCCGGCAATAGCCAATTACCGGTTTCACTAGCCTTTAAATTTCACAGAGCCGGCGCCGCGCGCGCCTTAGAGATTGGGGACGCGCGCGCCGGGAGGGTGGAGCGCACGGGGCGCGGGGGGGTAAGTAGGAAGGTGACTGGCCGGCCGGGTGTGACCAGGGGATGCCCCGACCCGGGAGGGGGGGGCGCGGGCCCAGTACAATGCTGCTGGGCTGCCCCGGGCACCCCCCACCTCTGTACTAAAGTTGCCCTGAGCTTCTGCTTTTTTTTTCCAAAATTTTTGCTGGCATGACTTTATCAAAATTCCCGCTTAAATTTTTTGGGGAGTTTTGCCCTCTTTAAAGGCCCAGGAAATTTTTAAGTGAAGGATTCTAAGAGCGGCGGGGCAGTCAGTGCGGGTTAACTAAACAACAAATTTTATGAAGACCAAAACCAAGCTCCCTTTGCTATTTAAGCATGGGGACAACGTTCTACAGCAAAATGCAGGCTCTGTGCAGCCTGGAAATAGATGTTTTTTAAAAGTGATTTTTTTCCCGAAGTTTTCGGAACGAAGTTATTTTTTGTCGGAAATTGGCAAGGAAAGCGAAAACCCAAAATTTCGAGAAATTCACCCATCTCTAATCTATATACCTGCCTTATTGAAGGGACCTATACACCTAACTAACTTAGGGGACTTACAGTATATACCTATAAGTGAGGAGTTGCTGGAATATTTGTGTCTAAATCTGCAGAGATGAGTGTTGGTCGGGAGAAGTCAGCATGAAGGTGTGAACCGTATGGAGAAGATAAGGTTAAGTGAACGACTCATTGAAGAAACGTCACCTGTGAGTCACTTAATATAAATTAACTGTAATCACTTATATCTGTTCAAAGTGTAATGGTTTATATTCAGTAGTGGTGTGGCAGTATTATTCAGTCACTTTGTGGTGGTGATACATGGCGGTATTATTCAGTCACTATGTGGTGGTGATATGTGGTCATGGTGTTGTGGTATTATTCAGTCAACTGTCTGCTGAGCACCTGTGTACACTGCTATTTACTACTATATGGTCAAGGTATGTTAGACATATGGCAGATGGATGGGCTAAGCGGCCGTTACATCCCTCGTATTAAATGTTGTGCGGCCCCGCTTCCCGATGTCACCTCCCTGCTTCATGCCGACGTCGTCGGCACTTTGTGGTAACTAAGGTTTTTTTCGGTCGCAGTTTAGGCACCTGGTCTCAAAAAGGTTCGCCATCACTGCCCTAGGAGTTGTACCTCAAATCATATTGTCATATTACTGTAGTCCATACTACACTAGGAGGGTGCCTTTCTACTTATTGCATTTTTATTGCATTTTTATTAACATCTATCATGAATACACCTTATGTATAATATTTCACTACCTTCTACAGCACTTCATCTACACCTAACTGCAATCGTTCAATCTGTTTTTGTTTAAATCTATGTATGTATCATTGGGAAACTATTATTATTTTGTGTTAACCACCATCTGAAATTAGACATTAGTTATTATGATGAATTGTGATATACTTAGAGATGGGTGAATTTCTCAAAAATTCGATTCGGTGACTTCGCCGAATTACCCGACAAAATTTGTTTCGGTCCAAATTACTTTGGGACGAATCGCATTAAAAAACAGCTATTTCCAGGCTGTACAGAGCCTGCAGGGTGCTGTAGAACATTGTGTCATGCTTAAATATGCAGAGGGAGCTTAGTTTGCTCTTCATACAATGTTGTGTTTTAGTATGACACGCAGATGACTGCCGCCGCTCTTAGAATTGCTTCACTATAAAATTCCCTGGGCACTTAAGAGGGCAAAACTGACCAAAAAGCTGAAGCGGGAATGTAGCCTGATAAAGTCATGGCAGCGACAGCTGGAAAAAAACAAGCTGAGGGCTACGATCCTACCATAGCGTCAAAGAACACAGTAGTAGGTTACCGGAGCCACCACAGATCGCAGCACAGTAAGGGGACGTCACAGCAGGAGTCACCCTGCGAGGCCACAGCTTCCGTTGTCATCTACCGGCCATTTGTTGACCACACACTAGGTCATACACTTTCTCCCAGATGACATCTGACAACCCCAGCCAAGAGTCGGTCAGTTTGTCACACACAACCCCTTGTTGGCATGGCCCGGGAGCAGGTAATGGGCTCTCACCTGTCCTCAACCCACCTCTGTCCCGTTCGCTTCCCACAGCCAGAGAACTACTATGTGCTGTGGCCTCTGCACCACTATACAGTGAGGACCAACTATTTGAGGACAGTGGGCAGCAAAGAGGTGGGGAAGACATCCGCTGCTTCTTGCAGAAGCGGGCAAATAGTGATGAGGAGAGTTGCAATGGGGGGTTATGTTGCGAGCGGTCAGGCTTTGGAGGACGGCGGTGACAGGCAAACACTAATCGATGTAGCCGATCGCACATGGGAGCCGGGAGAAGCAGGCGAGGCTGGGACAAGTTATTCTGGTGCCCTAGTTAAACAAGGCATAAAGTGCCCCCCAAACAGAAAATTCAGTCCACTCCATGCCTCCTTGTGCCCCCTTTTCTCCCTGGGATGAAGTGGCGCCCTACGCGGTCGCCTACCCTCGACTACCCATTTTCCCGTTATCTGTACATTAAGTTTTAGGAGACGGGAGGAGAAGATTGAGGCTTTGGACGACAGACAATCTGGGATCTTGGACAGTAGAGAGTTAATGTCTGGGCCGGAGATGTAAAGTTGGGTGTCATCAGCATACTGGTGGTTTTGAAAGCCATGTGATGCTATGAGCTGACCCAGACCAACAGTGTACAAGGGTTCATCATTATCATAGGGAGAAGAGAGCAGCAGCTTGCGTGTCAGGCAGTGGCGCAGCCCGTAAGTCGGTAGTGTGGCCGGGAGTCAGCAGGGTGGCAGCAGTGCGAGGTTGGGAGCCAAACGGCCACGATTTAGACCACCCACTTTGCAGGTCCCAGAAAGTAGCGGCACAGGGGCTCACCGGGTCAGCAGCGGTAACAGTCAGTCAGTGCGTAGCTTTGGTGGTAAAATCACCTACTCGGCGGTGTGCCAGTTTTTTGCTAAGACACCAGAGGAGGCGAACATGGCTATATGTCGAATCTGTGGCCAGAAAGTAAAGCGTGACCAGGGACCTAACGTTAGTACCACGGCCCTGCATCAACATCATGCAGTGTCACCATACGTGTTTCAGATGTGGTGGTCCATCCTGTCCCAACAGCTGTAGCACCCAGTGGCACGCCTCCCATTTCAGGCAGTCATGGCTTCACCAGCTCTGCCGAAGACAACTCCCTGTCTATTACATCATTTACCGGTCCAGATACTCCTGCTCCTCGGCACTCATGGTGCCAGCAGTCGTTCACCGAGACGATTGCCAAGAGACAGCAGTATGCGTCTAGCCATCCCTAAGTGCAGAAGCTGACCGTGCTCCTGTCAAAGTTGGTTGTACTGCAGTCCCTCCCTTTTCAATTGGTGGACTTTGCACCATTCAAAGAACTGGTCAGGAAACTTGTCATTCACTTCAGCCATTGTAACGACACGGGTAGTGGCTGCTCTGGACCACCGCAAGCGGTGGTAGCGGCCACACCAGGGAGCGGGGTCTAAGTAGCTCCCGGTTTTCACCAGAGCCTGCCGCAAGGCAGGATGGACTTTCTGCGGTGGGAGTCCTAACCAGTCGTTACCCATGGCGCGACTAGCTTTCGGGGGCAGCCGAGGCGCAGCGAGGTACCGAATCGTAAGACGAAACTCGTAGTCAAAGGTCAGGCCAACAGGTCAGGGCAGGCGGCGGAGATTCGAGGTCAGGTAACATAGCAGAAAGGTTGGGTACACGGGCAGACAGGAACTGATGAACAGGTGGAAATTGATGAACAGGAATAAATATATTAACGGGGAAATTGATGAACAGGAATAAATATATTAACGGGGAAATTGATGAACAGGAATAAATATATTAACAGAGGGAAATTATTGAACAGGGGGAAATTGATGAACAGGGGGCCTCCCCTTTTTCCACCTTTAACAGGGGAGGACCTCCCCTTTTTCCACCTTTAACAGGGGAGGGCCTCCCCTTTTTCCACCTTTAACAGGGGAGGACCTCCCCTTTTTCCACCTTTAACAGGGGAGGGCCTCCCCTTTTTCCACCTTTAACAGGGGAGGGCCTCCCCTTTTTCCACCTTTAACAGGGGAGGACCTCCCCTTTTTCATACAAAGCCAGTTTTGCAGCTGTCTTTTTTTTGTTTTCGGTCCCATTCCAGTTTTGTTCTGAATTCCAGCAACAATGGCACAGAATGCAAAATAAGCACCTAAAACAATTCCTGTAGTTATGGTCTCCTTCAGTTCAAGTTCCATATGCTGCATTTGAACATACTGGTGTAATGCAGAAACTGGATTCAAACCACCATGTTTATACTTCATGAGTGTTTGATTGTCACTGCTGTCCTCCTCAACGGTCTTGGTATGCAGAGGCTTACCGCTCGCCAAAAAACCTCCCATGCCACTCTCCACATCAATACTGCAAGAAGCAGGGGATATTGGCCCCATTTCTTCGCTGCCAAGTAGCTGCTGACTGCCCTCCTCAAATTGTTCATCCTCACTGTATAGTGGCGCTGAGCCCAGACCACATAGTAGATCTCTGGCTGAGGGAACCGGATGGGACAGAGGCGGGTTGAGGACAGGTGAGGGCCGCTGACCCGCTCCCGGGCCATGCCAACTAAGGTTTGTGTCTGACGTTCCCACCGACTCTTGGCTGGGGTTGTCAGATGTCATCTGGCAGGAAGTGGATGACCTAGTCAACCAATCAAGAACCATTGGGTTGCTGGTCAACACACGGCCGCTAGATGACAGCGGCAGTTGTGGCCTCACCGAGTGACCCCTGCTGCGACGTCCCCTTGCTGTGCTGTGACCTGGGCCTGCTCCAGGAATGTTTGTGCCACTGCCACTCGCAGGTGAAGAGCCTGCCACCTCTCTGTCTGACATACTGTTTGTTCTAAAATGTACAGACACTGTTTGATGAAGAAATCTGTATATGATAAATACACACCCTGTATTTGACTCCAAATGAACCCACTAACAAGCTTGGGTAACCCTTGGATATAAATTGCGCTCCACAAATGGGCAGAAAAATTTACTTGTATGTGCCGTTTAAAAACACTGTGTATTTTACTGAATATAAAAGCACAATTAACCTTCGGATATGAATTATGCTACAGCCAAAATTTATGGCGGTGAAAAACAAAGTTTCTTTTACTAAGTAAAACTGCAGAAAAATACTTAGTTAACCCTTGGATGTAAATTGCGCAAAAGAAATGTACTGCCAACAATTACCAGCTTTGTAGCGTGTTAAAACGGTGTGTATTTTAGGGAACACAACAACAGAAAAACTTTTAATTAAGCTTCGGATATGAATTATGCTACAGGCAAAATTTCTTCTTTGGAGGTGAAAAAGAACGTTTCTTTTAGTGACCACAACAGCAGAACAACGCTTAATTAACCCCTGGATGTAAATTGCGCAAAAGAAATATGCTGCCAACAATTACCAGCTTTGTAGCGTGTTAAAATGGCGTGTATTTTACGGTACAGAACAACAGAAAAACTTGTAATTAACCTTCGGTTATGAATTATGCTACAGGCAAAATTGCTTCTTTGGCGGTGAAAAAGAACGTTTCTTTTAGTGACCACAACAGCAGAACAACGCTTAATTAACCCCTGGAGCTAAATTGCGCAAAAGAAATGAGCAACCAAAAATTACCAGCTTTGTAGCGTGTTAAAATGGCGTGTATTTTACGGTACAGAACAACAGAAAAACTTGTAATTAACCTTCGAATATGAATTATGCTACAGGCAAAATTTCTTCTTTGGAGTTGAAAAAGAATGTTTCTTTTAGTGACCACAACAGCAGAACAACGCTTAATTAACCCCTGGATGTAAATTGCGCAAAATAAATATGCTGCCAACAATTACCTGCTTTGTAGCGTGTTAAAATGGCGTGTATTTTACGGTACAGAAAAACAGAAACACTTGTAATTTACCTTCGGTTATGAATTATGCTACAGGCAAAATTTCTTCTTTGGCGGGGAAAAAGAACGTTTCTTTTAGTTACCACAACAGCAGAACAACGCTTAATTAACCCCTGGATCTAAATTGAGCAAAAGAAATGAGCAACCAAAAATTACCAGCTTTGTAGCGTGTTAAAATGGCGTGTATTTTACGGTACAGAACAAAAGAAACACTTGTAATTAACCTTCGGTTATGAATTATGCTACAGGTAAAATGTCTTCTTTGGCGGTGAAAAAGAACGTTTCTTTTAGTGACCACAACAGCAGAACAACGCTTAATTAACCCCTGGATCTAAATTGCGCAAAAGAAATGAGCAACCAAAAATTAAGTGGTATTTGGATTGTAAAAACACTGTTTCTTTAAATGAATACAACAGGAACAGGCTTAGATGACCCCTGGATATTCAATGTGCTGAAGAACTGAGCAGATAGCATTAAAATGTACAGTATATGCAGCTACATTGGACGCACACTGGACTTCAGTTCCAATACCCCACAAAATCAGAATTAGAACGTAAGAGAAGCAATCTCTGAGACAAGCTGTGACACCCCCCAAAAATCGCTGTATAAAAGTGAGTTTTTTAGTATGAGATATCATAAGCAGCTGCGGCAGAACCTTCCCTACTCAGTACAGTGAGAGCGGTATGAGCTCCCAGCGTCGCGCCCGGACTTATATAATGCGGTGACGTCACAGAATCCCGCCGGTCTCTGATTGGCTTCATCTGTGCACATGTCATGTAGGCTACGCCCTTCTTCCTTCCAGACTTCTTTGCCCCATGTAATGCCATGTGCTCGCAGCCATTTTATCAATTAAAAACACACTTAGTTCCCTCGAATTACCCCAAACTTCGACCGTTCAGAATCAAAGTTTTCCTGAAATTCTAAACGAATTCCACTTCGTTAGAATCAATTCGCCCATCTCTAAATATACTCTGTGACTGGTCAGCCCTTTGATTATAAGGTTTTAGTTCCAGTACGTCTTTACACTATCTCAGAGCCACATGGCTTTAAACGTGATGCTCCTGATGTTTTGGGGATTTTAACAGACTTAACAGACAGATGCTGGAATTCTTCTTTTTTTTGTTAATTTTTAATCTGAGCGTGCAATTTTCCCAGTTATTCATAAATTTCATAATTTACATTCTTCCTTTTTTGGAAAATATGGCACTTTAGAGTGATAGTGTATCAAGAAGTCCATTAAAATCACATAAAAGTAATCTGACCTACCTATGTGGGCATGTGATACCCTCTGTTTGGAATTTCCTGGCCATGTCTAACAGCTCTGCAGGCATAAACAAGAAATTGTTATGTGATGCAATCGCACAAGTGACACTAGAATTTGAATATATTGACAAAATATTTCCCCAACGACTGTTTTGACTTTGTCTATCATGGGCTTATATGTCCCTTCAAACATGGACATGAAAATAAATGTGCAAATTTTTAATTCTTCAAGAATTTCATATGTTGGCATGCTGTCACTTGTAGTGCACTAAGATACATTTTTTTAATATCTCTATATCACTATCATGCAACCACTCATCTGATTCATCATGAAAAGACAGTTGTGTTACTAATGCTCTAGATACATTTAGGGAAAGCCAGATCTTAAAAACAAGACGGATATGTTTTTGCAGTCCAGAAAACATATCCAAAAACGTATCACACTTTGTCATACGTTTTTGAATGCATTTAACGCAATGCATTGTACGTATTGCAAAAACGTATCTAAGATGCCATGTGACCATGCCCACTAATTGAAGACTTCTGGAAAGAGGTGAGGGACATACTGACTAATTTTCTTCAAGCCTCAGTGTAACGATTCTGGTGGCTAACAGAACTAAATAGAGCAGTCAGCCTGCAGTCGCATGAAAAACGGTGGGTTGCAAAAGTATTTATATCCCTTGAACTACTGCTCATTTTTACATGTTATAGCCAAAAACTTAAATGTATTTTATTGATGTTTTATGTGATAGAGCAATGCAAGATAGCAAGTATTGTTAAAGTATAAACAAAATGACATGTGTCTTTCCAAATTTTTGCAAATTAAAAAACTGTGACCTACATATGTATTCAGCCCCCTAAACTCTGATGCCCCTAAATAAAATGCAGTGTGACTAATTGTCTTTAGAAGTCACCTAATTAGTAAATAGAGTACATCTGTTTGTAATTTATGCTCTGTACAGCTACAGCTGTTTTGTGAAAGCATCAGAGGTTTGTTAGAGAACCTGAGTGAACAAACAGCATTATGAATCCCAAGAAACACATTCAACAGCTAAGGGTGCTTTCACACGGTTCGTTTTTGACGCGTTTTTTGATGCGTTATTTTGTGCAGAAATGTTCAGCATTAATTGCTGTGCCTTCCTGCACAAAAATCGCGTCAAAAAAGCACCGTGTGAAAGCACCCTAAGGAATAAAGTTGTGGAAAAGTGTATTGCAGGATTAGGTTAAAAAACAAAAAACAAACTCTGAACATCTCATGGAGCACTGTTTAATCATCAGCCATAAATGGAAGGAGTATGGCACAACTGTTAACCTACCAATACATGACAGTCCACCTAAACTGACAGCCCAGACAAGGAGAGCCTTAATTAAGGAAGCAGTCAAGGGGCCCAGTGTCACTCTGGAGGAGCCACAGAGATCCACAGCTCAGGTGGGAGAATCTGTCTGCATGATAACTATTAGTCATATCTGGCCCTTATGGAAGAGTGACTAGAAGAAAGCCCTTTTTGAAAGCAAGCCATAAGAAGTCCTGTTTGCAAATAGCTATGTAGGGGATACAGCAAGCATGTGGTAGAAGGTGCCCTAGTCAGAGCAACTTTTTTGCCTAAATGACAAACAATAGGTGTGGAGGAAAGCACATCACCCTGAACACACCATGGGATGCCATAAAGTTTAATTTTGGTCTAATCTGACAAGAGCACCTTCTTTCACATGCTTGGCCCCATCATGGTAAGTCATGATTGTGTTTTCTACAGAGTTCTAAATACAGCTGAATACGCTTTAAAGCTTTTTGTCTGACTTAAAAAAAAGAGAAATACTATTTCAGTGCTGATGTCAATGGAGAGGTATGTGGCTGCCGACATCACCATGCTACAGTGGTCATGCATCGACTGGAATGACAGAAAGTAAATAGAGACAGATGACACTGCTGACAGCTTTCTTGCTGGAAGTACAAAGTTGAGTAAAAAAGTGAGGATTTTTTGGGGTTATTTTATGCAGTTGTAGACTAACTTTATTATTTTTTTAGGTCACATAACTCCTTTAAAACACATGTGCTATGGTGATATAGATTTCCTTGGCATATCAGTATTTTTTTCTCTTTGCAGAGTGCATCTGGCACTGGACTGGCATTTATTGTGTTTACTGAAGCAATTATTCAAATGCCTGGGTCTCAGATATGGGCGGTTCTCTTTTTTATAATGTTATTCAGCCTTGGTTTGTCTTCAATGTTTGGAAATATTGAAGGAGTGCTGACACCGACGTTAGATCTCAAGATATTTCCAAAATGGGTACCAATAGAAGCTATATCTGGTAAGTGCAAAATATTACTAGTATACAGTAAAATGTAATCCATAAGCAAAAAAAATACATTTTTTGCTAAACTTGTTCATTGTAAAATAGTTTATGCTACTTTGTAAAACGATTTGGACTTTCGTTTGTCTTGATGTCTTATTTTAATTATCTTATGAACCTGATTCCTATAGCATTTGATTTAATCGCTCACCTTTCAAGAGCCATTTAACATTTTTATTTTTCTATTGCCATAGCTGTATGAGGGCATATTTTGCGTGATTAATTGTGTTTATTATTGGTATTATTTATTGTACTATATGAGTATACTGTATTGGGAAACCAAGAAAATAATTATTTGTATGGTGGAATGAATAAAAATGCAATTGTGACATTGCTTTTTGGGTTTCATTTTTAGAGTTCATTACACCGCATGAAAGTGATTTTAACTTTATTCTTCTGTCAATTCCAAATTTCTAGTTTTTTGATAAGTTTACTAATAAAAAAGTTATTGTTTGTGGGTGAGCTTTAGTGTCTACTGGTAACATTTTTGGGCTTTAAGTACACTGTCTAGCAGTGAGACTGCATTTATAACCCATAGCAACTAATCAGCATTCAGCTCTCATTTCACATAGTGCTCTGGAAAAATAAAAGATGAGCTCTGATTGGTTGCTCTGGGCAACAAGGCAGTCTTACTGCTAAACAGTATTAATACATAAGGCCCTTTGTGTACATATTTTGATCCATATAATTTTTTTAAACTTTTAAAACTTTGAAATAATGTAAAACATTTTATAAAATGTTTTGCCTCCTTTGGGTACTTGACCAATAAGCAGTAGATTTCTTGTACAATGCACTGTGCATTGCAGTGTAGTAAACATTTACTGCATTTCTAGTTCACCCAGAGTCTAATAGGGTTAGTAACATAAAAGGCCTGGAGCATTTATTAGCCCCAAGACACAGCAGTCCATGATCATACAACCCCAGTTCAAAAAATGCTGGAATGCTGTATAAAATGTAAAGAAATCAAGAATGCAATGATTTTGACATTTTTAAATAGCCATATTTTATTCACAGCAAAACATAAAACATATATCAGAAGCTGAAAGTTAGAAGTGTCTCCATTTCATTTGAAAAAAAAACTCATTTAGAAATTGATGGCAACAACACATCTCAAAAAAGTTGGGACAGTATTACCAAAAGGCTGGAAAGATAAATGATACTAATGAAAAACAGGCTTAACTTTCAAACAAATCTGTCAAATATGACTGAATAAAAAAAGCATTTTAGAGAGGTTGAGTCTCTCCGAAGAAAGATTATCAGAGGTTTACCTATCTGTGAAAACCTCCATCCAAACATTACACTAAAATAACTATTACTGCCATACAATGCCCATATAGTGGTAGATAGCAGTGTACACAAGCACTCTATACACATCTAAGTGATTACAGTAACATACAGTGACTCACAGGTAATATCATAGTTATAGTCGTGTCCATCAAGTTCAACCAAGGGTGGGGAAAATGTGGTTGAAGGGAGGGAGACAAGGATTTCAAGCCCAGCCTCATCACTAGCGAATGCCCTGAAACCCACAAGGCAAAAACCAATCTGCTTCAGGGAATACCACATCTCTGACCCCAGAGCCACCACCAGACAGGATCCAGAATTTTAAATGACTACGTAGGTATTAATATTCTTTAGTTTTAGGTAGTTATCTAAGCCTTTATTGAAACTCCCAATTGTTCCTGCTGTGACCAGCTCCTCAGGCAGGCTATTCCACAGGTTTACAGTTCTCACAGTGGAGAACGCTTTTCTCCTCTGGAGATTGAATCCTTTTTTCTCCAGCCAGAAGGAATGTCCCTTTGTCTTTTGAGGGGGCTTTACATGAAACAATTTTTCCCCATACTTTTTGTAGGGACCATTTATATATATTAATCATGTCCCCCGGAGCAGTCTTTTCTCAAGACTAAATAAGTTCAATTCTACTAAACTCTCCTCATAACTAAGATGCTCCATTCCCCTTATGTTTGGTTGTTTGTCTTTGCACTCTCTCTAGCTCCATTACATCTTTTCTATATACTGGAGCCCAAAACTGAACAGCATATTGCAAGTGAGGATGCACCAATGCTTTATACACTGGTAAAATTACCTCCTTGTCCCATGAGTCCATGCCTCTTTTAATACAAACCAATATCTTGCTTGCCTTAGAGGTCAGCTGATTGACATTGCATGCTGTTCTGGTCTATGATCTACAAGAACGCCCAGATCATTCACAACAAGCGATACTCCCAGTTTTTCACCCCCTAGGACATATGATTCCGATTATTCATACCCAGATACAAATTTATCCACATTGAAGCTCATTTGCCAAGTGGATGCCCAAAAACTCAGTATGTCCAGGTCTGCTTGCAAATTATGAGCATCTTCCGTTTATTGCACTACACTACATAGCTTGGTGTCATCTGCAAAAATAGAAACTGTGCTATTGATTCCCTCCACTATATCATTAATGAATATATTGAAAAAAGGAGACCCAATATTGATCCCTGGGGCACACGACTCATAATCAGGGACCACTCATTTACCACCACTCTGAGTATGATCCGATATCCAGTTTTTAATCCAATAACACACTGTTATTTCTAACCCAATGGATTCTAATTTAACCAATAAACACTTGGGACAGTGTCAAACGCCTTTGCTAAGTCTAAAAACACTATATCCACAGCCGCCCCGCTATCCAGACTTCTACTCACCTCTTCATAAAAACAGATCAGGTTGGTCTGACAGCTTCTGTCCTTAGTAAAACCATGCTGGCAATCACTAATTAATACTAATAATTTTGTATTCTGCCACATATCCCTGTATATAGTCCCTTATGAGCCCCTCAAACATTTTTCCCACAATAGATGTTATACTTACTGGCCTATAATTACCTGGGCAAGATTTGGAGCCTTTTTTGAAGATGGAAACTACATGTGCCTTGTGCCAGTCACCAGGAAACTCTAAAAATCATATACAGGGGCACACTGATAACCGAATTGAGCTCTTTAAGAACTCTTGGGTGTATGCCATCTGAGCCTGGAGCCTTGTTTACATTCAGTTTATTTAACTTGGCTTGGACTATTTTTACACTGAGCCAATTAATTATATCAGATGATGTATGAACAGTACTGGCAGCGCCTACATCCACACTGGGCCCGCCCTATCAGCTCTAGCACCGCCTACAACCGCACTGGGCCCGCCCCCATCAGCTCTAGCACCACCTACATCCACACTGGGCCCACCCCCATCAGCTCTAGCACTGCACCTATTAGTACTGACACCACCAATATCCACACTGGGCCCACCAGCTGCTTTCTCCTCGTTAGTATATACAGAGCTGAAGAACCTGTTTAGTACCTCTGCCTTCTCCTGATCCGGAGTGACCAGCTCTCCATTACAGTTATTTAAGGGTCCTACATGCTCTGATTTTGGCTTTTTGGCATTTATATGCTTAAAGAATTTCTTGGAGTTTGTCTTGCTGTCCTTGGTCAGCTGCCTTTCATTTTGTATCTTAGCTGCCTTGATCACTTTTTTACAGATTTTATTAAGCTCTTTGTAATTTTCAAAGGCTAATGCTGACCCCTCTGACTGACTTATTTTTTTTTAAAGCCCTTTTTTAATATTTATTGCCCTTTTAACAGAAGGTAGAAACAATGTTGGATTTAGTTTTAATCGCCTATGCTTGTTTCCTATAGGAATACATTTTGCTATAAATTTCCCCAGAGTATATTTAAAACTCTTGCATTTGGCTTCTACATCACTATTTGCTAATAGCTGCTCCCAGTCTATGTCCTGTATTGCATCCCTCAATAAGGCGAAATTAGCCCTTTTAAAATTAAATGTTTTTGCCCTCCTATTCTGTGTTTCTTTTTTCCAGTTTAGACTAAAATAAATTATATTGTCATCGTTATTACCAAGATTTTCAGAAACAATGACCACTCCAACAAGTTCTGCTTTGTTAGAAATTTTGACATCTTGTATGTGGTTTTGAGGAATGGTGCTATCTGCGGTTTGCAGATTTGCCTGTTCTCCTCAACCATTGAAACATCTTCCTGGCAGAAGAATCAACATGTTGTAAGTTTTTAGGAACGCCGGCGGTGTGAAAAAAGGTCCGGCGGAAAATCTGTGCAGTGTGAACTGCTGCACGGATTTTCTATTTTGCTTGGAGCTGTATATAGGACCCCTCAGTAGGTAGGTAGGTACTGTAAATAGGTCTCTCCACAGTAAATAAATAAGTAGGTATATAGATCCTCTCAGTAGGTAGGGATTAAAAAGTCCCACTTTAGGTAGCTATATAGGTCTCTCATTAGGTAGGCATATAGGTGCCCCCATAGGTAAATATATAGGGCTCCCTTAGTAGGTAGATATATAGCCCCCCAGTAGGTGAGTATATAGAGGTTCCCTTAGTAGGTAGAAATATAGGGCCCCCCGGTGTATCAGTAGGTATATATGGCCACCAGTAGGTACAGTTGAAACCAGTAGTTTACATACAGTATATAAAAAGACACATATGCATGTTTTTCTCACTATCTGACATAAAATCAGAATAAACATGGTCTGTTTTAGGTCAATTAGGATTACAAAAAATATTTATATTTGCTAAATGCCAGGATAGTGAGAGGGAGAGAATTTTTAAGGCCTTTTTATTACTTTCTGCAAAGTCCAAAGTTTACATACACCAAGATTACTATGCCTTTAAACAATTTGGAACAGTCCATATAATGTCATTGGCATCATCTGAGTTAATTAGAGGCACACCTGTGGATGTGTTTTTTAAGCACACCAGAAACACACTGCTTCTGTGTGTAACATCATGGGAAGGTCTAAAGGAATCAACCAAGATATCAGGAAGAGAATTGTGGACTTGCACTAGTCTGGATCATCCTTGGGTACAATATCCAGATACCTGAAGGTGCCTCATTCATCTGTACAAACAATTATATGCAAGTACAAACAAAATGGGAATGTTCACCCATCATACCACTCAGGAAGGAGACAGGTTCTGTGTCTCAGAGATGAACATGCTTTGATCCGACATGTACATATCAACCCAAAAATGCAAGCAAAAGACCTTCTGAAGATGCTGGCGGACGGTGGTAAGATTGCCATTATTCACAGTGAAACAAGTACTGTATCAATATGGGCTGAAAGGACACTCTGCCAGGAAGAAGCCATTAAACCAAAAGAAACATATAAAAGCCAGATTAGTGTTTACAAATGCACACAGAAACAAAGACCTACATTTTTAGAGACATGTCTTGTGGTCTGACAAAAGTAAAATTGAACTGTTTGACCATAATGACCATCGTTACGTTTGGAAGAAAAAAGGAGAAGCTTGGAAACCTAAGAACACCATCCCAACTGTGGCAGCATAATGTTGTGGGGTTGTTTTGTTGCAAGAGTGAATGATGCACTTCACAAAATAGATGGCATCATGAAGAAAGAAGATTACGTGGCAATATTGAAGCAACATCTCTAGATATCAGCCAGGAAGTTAATGCTTGGGCAGAAATGGGTCTTCCAAAATCATAATGACCCAAAGTATACTGCCAAACTGGTTACAAAGTTGCTTAAGGATAACCAAATCAATGTTTTGGAGTGACCATCACAAAGCCCTGATCTTAATCCTGTTTTAATCCTGTTGAAAATTTATGGGCAAAGCTGAAAAGGCAGGTACGAGCAAGGTGACTTACACACATGGCTCAGTTACACCAGTTCTGGGCCAAAATTCCTACCAACTATTGTGAGAAGCTTGTGGTAGGATATCCAAAACATTTGACCCAAGTCATACAGTTTAAGAACAATGCCACCAAGTACTAATGAAATGTATGTAAACTTTGCAGAAAGTAATAAAACAGCCTTAAAAATTCTATC
This sequence comes from Phyllomedusa bahiana, assembly GCA_025379985.1. NCBI lineage: Eukaryota > Metazoa > Chordata > Amphibia > Anura > Hylidae > Phyllomedusa > Phyllomedusa bahiana. The sequence continues at coordinate 22,434 of JAODAL010034710.1, read as the reverse complement.
TCACTCATCATCCTGGCATTTGGCAAATATTACAAATTTTGGTAATCCTGATTGACCTAAAACAGGTAAAGTTTATTCTGATTCCTATTCCGATTTCATGTTAGATAGTAAGAAAAACATGCATATGTGTCTTTTTATATGTGTATGTAATGTATGTATATTATAGTGTATGTAAACTTCTTGTTTTAACTATAAGTAAATACGGCTCCCCATTAAAAGTAAAAAAAAAAAAAAAACTCCTGGGTTCCTCTGCCGAACACTTCGCCTATAAATTTCAGCGCAGGTGGCATGACATCATCACACCGTTATGGTCCCAGCGTCTCCTAGGCCAATCGCATAACACCAGGTGCTTTAGGCTTGGGGTCTAAAATAGAGTGATGACGTTACTACTTCCCACCACATGCACACAGTTGAGACATGCACACAGTTGAGACAGACAATCTATGAAACAAGGGGACGGTAGCTGTCAGTGGCAGCAGGCCCCTTGTTTCATATTTTAATTTGGCCCCATACAGTAGTACTGCCCTAATGGCGGCCATCTCTAAAGTACATAATATCATCATTCTGTTCTATGTGGTGGTGTAAATATAATATGGCTATAAGAGGTTTCCAAATTATTGCATTTTTGTTTTCTTCCGATCTTGTACAGCATCCCCAACTGTTTTGGAATTAGGGTTGTATTACACGGGGAGCACTGGGTGAGGGAGATAGCTGTTGAATGGCTGTGATCGAATGTCAGCTCTGCCTAACGGTTTGTTCACATGGCGTTTTTTAGATGTGTGTTTGGATCTGTCTTTCAGACCCAAAACGGACACAAACACATATCTAACAATATGCAGTGTGATTTCCATTAGTTTCAATATAAAACATGCATCAGCATTTATATGTCTGAACGCCGATGTATGTTTTACATGCGTCTTTTTGATGCGTCTTCTGGATCCGTTCAAAGAATTGACATGGCACTTTGGGTGCGTGTTTGAATGCATTTGACGCAGCATTTTTCAATCTGTTTTTCGGATTGAAAAACACTGTGTGAACATACTCTAACTGCGATCATTCACCATGTATGGAGTGAGTTCACCTACTGATCGCCCAGCTGGTAATTCCTTATCATATTTAGCAATAGCATACTTCACATGCATGTGGGTGCACATCCAATGTCCGTTATTACTTGCATATAATGTCAGGAGCAGATTAAAAACGGCAGCTTTAATGAGTTAAACCATATAGATTGTGGTATTTAAATATCAATTAACTTTTGTACACTGGTACAAACTAGACTGTAGATAAGTTAGAAATTTAATTTCTAAGTGGGCGCTAAAATGGGTTGTTTTGATTTTTTTCTGTCTTTTTCAGGTTTAATATGTCTGATATCATTTGCATTTTCTCTTATCTTTGCAACGAGATGTGGAAATTATTGGCTTCAAATTTTTGACACCTTTACAGGATCCTTAACACTTTTAGTAGTCGTTTTCTTTGAAGTTATCGCTGTTACGTATGTTTATGGTATTGACAGGTAAAGGACATTATTTTGAATAAATTTAAGGGCTTATCTCACTACAAAGATTAGCTTTCAACATGTATAGAACACTAAATGAAGACGTTTCCAAATATATTGCTTAGTTCATTTTTTTTTTTTTTTTTTTTTTGAGGAGTTACAAATGATTTTATCACCTTCTGAAGGCTTTTTGGTTTCTATAGTGATGGACCTGTTTGTTTGTTCTTCCCTGCTGTTTGTCTTATCTGACAACAGGGAGTGACTTCATTACACAGATTGCACCACAGGACTGCCAGCAGCCTGAAAGCTTGTGTGTTATCTGATCCTTCTGACAAAAGACACTAATTACTACTGTTTACTTTAGCTCTCAAGATTCTCTGGACTTGGTAGCAGGAGATTGTTTATCTAATTAGCAGAAGTTGAATACACTGAGCTCATATGCTAATTACAGACCACGAAGTGACAGGATGCATGAATGAAAGAATGCTGATTTGATCTATGAAACAGTGAGATGAGACAACCCCTTTAAGTATATGTGTATTTATTTATTTATTGATTGATTTTATATGTATATTTTATTATATTATTTACGTATATTAGAACATATTCACATCATAGTAAAATTTGACATACTAACATATTTAACTCCATATTACTAGATTACTAAATTGGTATTAACCCCTTACCGCTGCAGCCAGTTTTGACCTCCCATTTTTTAAATCTGACATGTCACTTTATCTGAGAATAGCTTTTAAATACTTTTACTTATCCATGTGATTCAGAGATTGTTTTTCATGACATATTGTGTTGTATGGTAGTATGAAATATTGGTTCATGCAATCATTGTTTATTTGTGAAAGACATCAACATTTTGTGAAAATTTGGAAACATTTGCCATTTTAAAAATTACTGCATGAACAAGAGAGAGTTATTCCACACAAAATAGTTTATAATTAGCATCTACCATATGTATACTGTAGGTTGGCATCATTTTCTAAATGTCTTTATTTTTTTATGACATTAGGGTGTTACACCCTAATAGTAAAAAATGTTGCAACTTTTTTTTAGGGTTCAATTCAGATGTGGTTTTGAGGGGTCTGTATGTTACCCCCATAAATGAACCCATCTAAGAAATGACACCCCTTAAAGTAGTAAAAACAGCATTTCACAGAAATTAAAGCAAGTTTATTAATCCATTAGGTATTTTACAGAGATTAAAGCAAAGTGGAGGTAAAATTTCACTTTTTTTTTGCAGATTTTCAATTTTTATCCATTATTCACTGGGACAGGGTAGATGTGATCAGGGAAATACAACCTAACATTGACTCCCTCAATTCTGCTGTTTTTAGAGAAATCCTGTATGTGGCCCTAGTGCACTACTTGGCTCAACTACAATCCTCAAAATAGGTGGAGCACCTGCTGGACTTTGAAGTCTCATATTCATTACAATTTTCTTTAGGTTCCATAACAGATTTGGGGACAACCTAAGGTGCTAAAACTTAATAAACACCACAAAAAAATCCATATTGGAAGCTACATCCCTTAAGGAATATATGTAGTGAGTATATTGACCCTACAGATGTTTCAACTATTTTGTTTGTGTTAGGCCGTGAAAATTTAAAAAAAAATTTCCCAACAATCTGCAATTTTAGCTGAAACTTTTTACAGTGTTTGCCGTGCAATATAAATGACACGATAATTTTACAATGCGGTTGGTACAATTACAATTGTATACATTTTATATAGATTATTTAATTATTTTTACACTACATAAATGTGTTTCTTAAAAATTGTGTTTTTATGTTGTCATAGTCTGATAACCATAACTTTATTTTTATGTATATGGACCTATTTAAGGACTTTTTTTGCGTGATGAGTTGACATTTTTATTGGTACTGTTATGGGGTTCATATGACGCTTTCATCACTTTTTATAAAGGTTATTGTGAGGTGTTTTTAACAAAATACAGCAATCCTGGTAGTGTTTTTTATATTTTTTACAGTCGTCACCGTGTGGTATAAATGACATGCTTTCTTTACTCAGCAGGACGATACGATTACGGCGATACCCATTTTGTTTATCTTTTATGTTTTACTGTTTTTACACAACAAAAACACTTTTATCCAAAAAGGAAAGCCCGTTTTTGCATCGCCATAGTCTGAGAGCAATAACTTTTTATTTTATTTCTGTGTGTACAAAGCTGTGTAGCAGTTTGTTTCTCTGTGGGATTAACATTTTTATTGGTATAACTTATGGGGGGCTTTTTGATCGCTTTTAAATTGATTTTTTGGGAGATAGGGTAAAGAAAATACTGCAATCCTAGCAGAGTTTTTTTTATTTTTAACAGCGCTTACCGTGCAGTATACATGATAAGTTAGTTTTACTCTGTGGGTCTATATGATAATGGCAATACCCAATTAATATAGCACTTTAAGGAAAAAAAGTGTTATCATTTTTCTGTATACAGAACGATGTAAGGCCTTTTTTGTGGGACAGGAAAAAGGAATGTATCCAGCAATCCAAAGGCCAAAATTTAAAAGAACAAACTTTTATTGCAGCAGCAGTAAAATATGCAAGACAGCATGCCCAGGTATAATGGACGGCGACGCGTTTCGGGGCATCACCCCTTCATCATGGCGTGTCCCACTCAATATGAGCCCATGTTATATATAAATACCAATGTAATCCAATCGAGCTCACCTGTGTCGCACTGACGAGCGCAACACTGCCTGAAATGTACTTTAAACTCCGGTCGCGCCGCGGGCAGAAAGCACATCAGCGCCCGCGTGAGAGCCAAACCCCGACTGCATACACCACGCATGCGCGGGATCAGCCGGGGCCAGATACCGCGAGAGTGGGATAAACTGAAGTTTTTACTGGTACCACTTTGCTTTTTATTCCATTTTCTTTACTGCAGGATGAACGAAAATTCTGTGACTGCTTTTTTTTTTTTAATACAGCATTCACTGTGCAGTTTAAACAACATGACAGATTTATAGGATAGTTTGTTACACACATGGCAATACCAAATATGTGTACTTTATTTATTTTATATATTTTTTGGTGTGTTTGTTTTTTTTTGTGTTTTACTTTTCTGTACTTCACTTCTTTTTTTCCCCATAGGGGACTTGTATCATTGATCTTCATATCACTGATACAATGGAGAACAGTACAGAGCATTAATGCTGTGTACTGATCTCCATGGCAACTGTCAATCACTATGGAGCAAGCCCGGGCATATTGGCATCATAGCAGCCCTGGAAGTCTTAAAATTGATCAATAAGAGATGCCATTTTGTTCAAAGCTCTACTAATACTTCCATTTGGGGCTGTATTGCTAAGGATATAATTAGAGATGGGCGAATTTCTCAAAAATTCGATCCGGCCACTTTGCCGAATTTTCCGACAAAATTTGTTTCGGTCCGAATTACTCCGGCATGAATCGCGTTAAAAAACAGCTTTTTCCCAGGCGCAAGACCCTGCGGGTGCGTAAATCTTCCCATGCTTAAATATGCGAGGGACTTGGTTTGGTCTTCATACAATGTTGTGTTTTAGTTGCACGCACATACTGCAGCCCCCTTTTAAACGCTTCACTAAAAATTCCCGGGCACTTAAGGGGAAAACGACCAAAAAACTCAAGGGGAATGTAGCCTGATAAAGTAACCCAGCGAAAGCGGGAAAAAAAAAGATGAAGCTCAGGGGCACCTTTAGTGCGAGTGTGGATGACGGGGGCAGCCACAGCAGCATGAGGTCAGAAGTGGGACAATGACATTTTGGAGGTGGCAAAACAGGAGAGCCACAGGTGGCCAATGACGAGAGCGGGGGGTACGGCGCACAGCATGGGTCAGGTGTGGGACAAGACTTTGGAGGTAGAAAAACGTAGCAGGGCCCCAAGTGGACAATGACAAGGCACGGTAGCAGCAGCATGAGGCAGGGAGTGGCACAATCTCTTCTGGAATGGCAAAAATGGAGTAAAGGCCCCCGAGTGGCACAATGACGAGAGTGGAGGGCACGGCACAGCGCTGAGGGGCAGCAGTGGCACAATTTCACAGTGGGGAGGTCACGGCGCAGCCACAGCAGCAGCTGAGGCAGACAAGGGCACAAGACATTCTGGAGGTGGCAAAAAAGGAGTAGGCCACAGAGATTTGAGGGAGGGGGGCAGGAGCAACGATAGGGTCAGAGATGCACAGTGGACACATGTGGTTTCCCAGGCCCCAGCAACAGCGCAGCAGTGAGGTAAAGAGGGGCACAATGACAAGTGTTAGGGGGGTGACAATACCAGTCCCTGGAAAGATGGTGGTGGGCAAGGGGGAAACTTTCAGCAGATGTGTGGCATCAGGCGGGGGGCCCGGAAAACAGAAAGTGCTGAGGCAGTAGTTTAAAACCCAGACGCCAAAGGATTGGTGTGTGGAAATCCGGCTGATCCTGAATGATTCATCTTGACAAAGGCAGTCGTCCACTTTTCCCCCGTGGACAAGGGGTTCCCTTTGGTAACGAGGCCCCCCCGCACTAAAGACCCGCCTATCCACACTACTGGCTGGCGGGACAGTTCCCACTGCAAAACCGGGCAATTTTTGGGGCACCATCCAGTTTGGCTGCCCAGTAGTCCAGGGGATCTTCTAACTGGAGGCAGATGCTGCCAAGTAGGCAACCACCTGTTGGTTTCAGGACTGTCCAGGCCTGCGCGCTGGCGACACCCTCCTCATAGGGGGGGAAAGGAAGCTGCCACATGACCCAGCCCTTGGGTTGCTGCTGAGGGAGCTGGTACGGCTCCTAACCCCCCCCCCACCTTCCCCCCGCGCCGGGGCAGTAGTACTTGACGCTGGGAGCCCCCCTGTCAGAGGGGGGAAAAGATGCCGCACATAGGCAGGGGCCCAACGCACGGGGGGATTTCCCTATAGTATTTAAGTTTTCCCCCCCTCTCAATAGCGGGGAAAAAGGGCTCCCATTTTGGACCGGTAAGCGGGGGGGGGGGGGGGGTCCAAAGGGGGGAGAGCCTAGTCACCCTTGCCGGAGCTGACTTTTTCGGCTGTCACTAGCCAGAAATCAGCTGCGGGGGCCCGCCAAGGACCCCGGGGGGCCCCCTCCTCCATCTCCACTGTAACTCCCGTGCTTGCGGGGTCTCTCCCTTTGTCTTCCTCACTCCATCACCTCCTCCAGCTGCTCCTGCTCCTCCCCTTGCACCTGGGTAAAACATCCCTAATTTATCGACAATGTTTTGCTCCAAATTTTCCCCTCCTCCTCCCCCTCCTTTTCAGTCCCCAGCTGACTCTGGGGCCCGAGTTATCGCCAATCTCCAGCCCCCCTGCCCAGACGTTTTTTCAGCATCTGTTCCAGGACATGAAGCATGGAATGACGTTATTCATCCGTAGTCCGGGGACTGACAAAAAGGGCCTCCTCGAATGGCCTCAAAAATGGCAGGCTCAGGGAGCTGCCACGGCTGACATCAAATTACAAGGGGAGTACTCCTGTCCCCCTGGATCATCAAAAATCGTTTAATGGCCTTTTTCTGTTCATCAGTCGGCCAACATGTCGACGGAATTTTTCCAAAGGGGGGAAACAACGCATATCAGATGTGTTGGGGGGGGGCCCTTTTGCCGCTCAACTCGAGGAGGTTTCGAATGTACGAATTTGTTTGTTTTGGGTTTTTGAAGGATAAATGCATCGAGTTTCCTGGCCATTTTCAAATCTTCTGAAGACTGTGGAAAAACTTCAGGAACCCTTTTTACAACCAATTAACCGTGACCCTGCAGGGGACATGGGGCCACCCCCTGGTGCAGGGGGCGGACACCATTTTCCCCATTGTCCGTCACCATGGTTTTCCGTTTTCAGTTTTGGGGCGAAGAAAGCCACACATCGATTTCTGCGCATGACGCAGCAGTTTTCCCCCCCGGTGACTTTTGTTCGCCAGGCAAGCCAGGGTAAAATGCGTGACACCCCTGTGCCCTACACTGTGGTATGATGGAGCAGTACTGTGGAGGCTGGATGGGGTGGGGAGGAGGAGGAGGAGGCGGACATTGGGGCAGGGCCGCAGTTTAACTGGAGGAAAAGGGCGTTCCCCGTCCAAGTTGTTGTGTGCCTGGGGGGGAAACACATTCACCCCCGTGGGGTAAAGGACATAACTGGCCTTGACCATAGTTACAGCTCCAGATGTCCACGCGCCCTGCCCTTGGGAAAAAAAAACCCATAAGCCCCAAGGTGGCCCCCTTCGTTTAAATTTTATGAAGGCTGGTACTGCCTTTTTGGAAAAGAAATTACGGCTTGGGAACTCTCCATCTCGGTAGCACAAGCATTAGTTTTCTAACGGTGCAGAATCCACCATTTGGAAAGGGAGGGACTGCAGTACCAACAACTTGGACAGGAGCACGGTCAGCTGCTGCAACTTAGGATGGTTGGATGCATATTGTTGTCTCTTTGCAATCGCCTCGCTGAACGACTGCTGGCGCCATGAGTAGCGAGGAGCAGGAGCATCTGGACCGGGAGATGATGTCAAAGAGAAACATCTCCCTTCTACAGAGGTGGTGGAGCCTTGACTGGCTGCAATGGCATGCGTGCCACTGGCCGCTGCTGCTGCTGTGGCGGCAGGATGGACTCTTGGCTGGGGTTGTCAGATGTCATCTGGGGGGAAGTGGATGACCTAGTCAACCAATCAAGAACCCTTGGGTTGCTGAACAACACAAGGCCGCTAGATGACAGCGGCAGTTCTGGCCTCACCGAGTGACCCCTGCTGCGACGTCCCCTTGCTGTGCTGCGACCTGGGCCTGTTCCAGGAATGTTTGTGCCACTGCCACTCACAGGTGCAGAGCCTGCCACCTCTCTGTCTGACATACCGTTTATTCTAAAATGTACAGACACTGTTTGATGAAGATATCTGTATATAATAAATATACACCCTGTATTTGACTCCAAATGAACCCAGTAACAAGCTTGGGTAACCCTTGGACATTAATTGCGCTCCACAAATGGCCAGGAAAAATTGACTTGTATGTGCCATTTAAAAACTCTGTGTATTTTACTGAATGTAAAGGCTTAATTGAACTTCGGATTTGAATTATGCTATATAAATTCTTCTGTGGCTGTGAAAAAGAAAGTTTCTTTTACTTAGTGCAACTGCAGAAAAATACTTAGTTAACCCTTGGATGTAAATTGCGCCAAAGAATTGAGCCACCACAAACTACTAGCTTTGTAGCGTGTTACATTGCCGTGTTTTTTACACTACACAACAAGAGTCAAAATTGTAATCAACCTTTGCTTGTGAATTAGGCTACAGGAAAACTGTATATATTTTGGCGGTGAAAAAGACGGTTTCATGGAGTCACCACAGCTGAAGAACTACGCTTAATTAACCCCTGGATGTAAATTGCGCCAAAGAATTGAGCCACCACAAACTACTTGCTTTGTAGCATGTTACAATGCCGTGTTTTTTACGCTACACAAGAGATAAAATTGTAATTAACCTTTGCTTGTGAATTAGGCTACAGGAAAAATGTATATATTTTGGCGGTGAAAAAGACGGTTTCTTGGAGTCACCACAGCTGAAAAACAACGCTTAATTAACCCCTGGATGTAAATTGCGCCAAAGAATTGAGCCACCACAAACTACTAGCTTTGTAGCGTGTTAAAATGCCGTGTTTTTTACGCTACACAACAAGAGATAAAATTGTAATTAACCTTTGCTTGTGAATTAGGCTACAGGAAAAATGTATATATTTTGGCGGTGAAAATGACGGTTTCTTGGAGTCACCACAGCTGAAAAACAACGCTTAATTAACCCCTGGATGTAAATTGCGCCAAGAATTGAGCCACCACAAACTACTAGCTTTGTAGCGTGTTACAATGCCGTGTTTTTTACGCTACACAACAAGAGATAAAATTGTAATTAACCTTTGCTTGTGAATTAGGCTACAGGAAAAATGTATATATTTTGGTGGTGAAAAAGACGGTTTCTTGGAGTCACCACAGCTGAAAAACAACGCTTAATTAACCCCTGGATGTAAATTGCGCCAAAGAATTGAGCCACCACAAACTACTAGCTTTGTAGCGTGTTACAGTGCCGTGTTTTTTACGCTACACAATAAGAGATAAAATTGTAATTAACCTTTGCTTGTGAATTAGGCTACAGGAAAAATGTATATATTTTGGCGGTGAAAAAGACGGTTTCTTGGAGTCACCACAGCTGAAAAACAACACTTAATTAACCCCTGGATGTAAATTGCGCCAAAGAATTGAGCAGCCAAAAATGAAGTGGTATTTGTATTGTAAAAACGCTGTTTCTTTAAATGAATACAACAGGAACTGGCTTAGATCCACCTTGGATATTCAATGTGCTGTGAGCAGATAGGATTTAAATGTATATGCAGCTGCAGTGGACGCACACTGGATTTCAGATCCAATACCCAAAAAAATCAGAAATAGAACGTTAAGAGAAGCAGTCTCTGAGACAAGCTGAGACACCCCACAAAAATCGCTGTATAAAAATCAGTTCTTCAGTAAGAGCTATCAGCCGCAGCAGCACCAGCACCTTCCCTGATCAGTACAGTGAGAGGAGTGTGAGCTCCCAGCGTCGCGCCGGATCTTCATAAGTGCGGTGAGCACAGAATCCTGCCTGTCTACTGATTGGCTTCATCTCGACGGTCTATGCGGGCTATCGCCTTCTTCATCCTCACCAGAGTTCTTTGCCCCATGTAACGCCATGTGCTCGCAGCCATTTTATCAATGAAAAGCACACTTCGTTCACCCGAAGTACCCCAAAGTTCGACTTCGTTCAGAACCAAAGTTTTCCTGAAATTCTAAACGAATTCCACTTCGTTAGAATCAATTCGCCCATCTCTAGATATAATATGTATAACATGGCATTAATCATTTTACAAACCCTCCTTTTTTAGCTAAAAGCATATCTAATGCCATTCTGTTCTGGAATGTCATAGATGAAGTTGGTCCAAGTTGATCAGTAACACCTTTGCTCATTACAATACAAATATTAATCCAGGCAACATTTTTGTTGATAGTTAATTGAGGAAAGATAGACTCAAAGCCTGCTGATACTTTTTATTACGGGCCTTAAATTCATTGAGGAATCCTTGTGGAACTCCTGTTGAGTCCATGTAAACATGGGGGTCCGCAGATGGTTCAGGTGCTGACCTTGTACCTCTATCATTCCAGTTAGTATGTGAAATTGCATAAGTAATTTTACGGGAGAACATTCTCCCTGCCATTTAAAATGCAATCTAAAATGCAATTTTACCATTGGCACAAAAGCACCATATATCATTTCTTGATCAAACTTGATTATGTATGAGTGAGAATAAAGACTTGATGAACTGCCTTTTAAAGTGATTCAACATTTACAATACCCCTTGAGGAAAGTACCTGCCATCTCCATTTTTTGAGAAATTAGTGTATTCTCCTTCCCTGTCCTCCGGCCCTCTCCCTAGCTGATTCTGATATACGTGTTTCCTTAGGCTTCCTTGCCAAATTCTGTTTTTATCCCTTTTACACCTGTAATAAATCTTTTGGGTCCATACCACACCATTCTGGTCTAGCCCATGTCTATAAACGCTGAACCCATTATCTTAGCGTCCAGTTTAAATCTTGGGGAGTACCGCATATCTGTCCATCTTATCTGCAATCTAGCAAAAAAAATTATCAACTGCCTCTCTCCTCTGTAGGGTCACATCTGTTAGTTTTACTGACTGCTCTGCCTGCTTTTTCTCTCCCCAATTCCTTTTTAGTTGACAATACTCTTCTCCTGATTGTCCTGTATGTTACCAGCTCCAACCTTCCCTTGACATTCTCAAGGTATTATGGGGCTCACATACTTGTTCAAGAATATGACTTGTAAAAGCATCTCTTTTGGCTTTTGTCAGGGCCTCCAGATCCATCCATGTACATCTATAGGTGGCCTGGATTTGAGCCAACGCCTTATATAGGAGATGCCTTTGGGTCAGGAAGCCGATTAATCATTGCTAACTAATTTCCTGGACTCCATGGTCTGTACTAAGTCACCTGAACAGTCTGTGGCACTTAGGCAAGGGCCTGACCGTGAAGAGGCAGTATCTGGTTTCCTCCCCCCTATCTTCCACATCTGGGGGCATAGCATACCCAGATGCTGAGGAAACCAACTGGTATCTCTGTCGCCCTGCCACATATCTAGGGGCGTAAGTGATGTGGGTACCCCTCCCAATATGTTTTGTGCAGGGGTCACATGAAGAGTATTATAGCCCTGGAATGGAACAGGAGGAACCATAGGTCCCACCTCCCCCTCAATTACTTAGGTGCAAGTCATTATGGAATACAGGCCAATACTCGATTTTGGTCGGGGTGCCCCATAGCTTGTTTGTACAGGTCTCCCTCGTGTCGGAATTCTGGGTGTGGCATACTTTACAAGTTCATCCACTGGGTGCATTATAGGGTGGTGGCATCTTAATGGGAAGTGTGTCAGTCTTAACATCCTTTTTATCATCATAATCATTATAAACATTCATACTGTATATGGTCATCTATAGTGGTTTCTCTGTATCCTCCTTGCCATACCTCCCTAGACACATTCTCCTATTATCTGCTTCTTCAGACAAATCCTTATCAGCCAACTAACCTCTGTATTCCTTTCTAAATTCCTTGGTTCATTCCTGCTTTCTTCAATAATTTCCAACTGTTTTTAACAGCTTGTTTTCCTGCTCTTTCTTCCACTATGTCTATTGCAGTTTTTCCTTTCAGGGATTCCTTCCCACTGCCTAACGAGTTACCCATGACTTGCTCCCAATATAGCTCCACCCACTTAGGTCTGGCTTATGGAACTTTAACATTCTAATGGGTTAAATAACTATATTCTATGGTGTCGTCCCACCTAGCTAGCTCCTCCTCCCTCAGGCAAGATCCAATAGTCTCCGCCCTTCTGGTTCAGCTAACTAAAAAAAAAATCCATATCTCTCCCTACCTAAGACAAAATACAAGAGAAAAAACAAAAACGAGACAGCGCTCCCTAGCGCAATATTGCGACTTTTGAATAAGAAACACTAGTACTTATTTTAGGCACTAACCTTCTAGTGTTGTGCAAAGAAAGGTACAACACTTTTTTAAGCATCCAAATATTTGGAACCGAAGAACCACTGTCATCCGCAGCCGTCTGTCTGTTTTTCTCCGTACGCCCGGTGCACGGGGTCAGGGTATTAGCGATCCAAAAGGTGTGAAGATTTTCTCCAGTTTGCCCAGAAAAAACTCCTTTAAATGGACTGTAATGACAGCGCTGAACGTCTTTTTAGTTGAAGATTTATTACAAATAGCAATTGGAATACGCGTTTCGTGTATAGACCACACTTCCTCAGTTCCATACCGGGTATGCTATTTGTAATAAATCTTCAACTAAAAAGACGTTCAGCGCTGTCATTACAGTCCATTTAAAGGAGTTTTTTTCTGGGCAAACTGGAGAAAATCTTCACACCTTTTGGATCGCTAAGACAAAATACAATAATCTTGTCCGTCTGGTTCACCTAGATGGGCTGGGAAAATCCCTCTCTCTTATCATTCACTATTCTCTACAATAACTGCTATAATCAATAGAAAGAGTAGTACACACAGATCAGAATCACCATGCTGTCAGTATCTGCTCTGTTCATCCCAGGACACATTCATTCTCCCCCTGCTACAGGAATTCCTTCAATCCACACACACTGCTTTTCCACAATCTTCACAAGCTAAGAACCCTGACCTTTCATCAAAAGCTACTGCAGACTCACCAGATCTCACTCAGACCATTCTCCACACAAAAGGCTGTGGTGTATTCAGATCAGTCGCATTTGACACCTCCCTTCCCGGGGAGTCTCTTTATCATTTATTTCACATCTCGGTGTGTTCCCAACGTCCTGTCCTACCTTGAGGATGTTTTGTTGGTTATATTTATCTCACTTTGGGTGCCTCATCAAGCAGGGACAAATATGTGTCATTCAGTCTATGTTCATAAATAACACATATAGATAGATATATCTGAACTACAATCACTTCATATATTATATTTATCAAAGTTATTGGACCAGACTTACTATTATGAGTTCCGATCAGCCAGACTGAGAGGCAATACTTGGAGAGAAAGAATTTATATTGTAAGGAGATAGAAATCTATTATCTTATTTTATTGCTTATATTCTGTTATTCTAGTATTTGGGTGTCCATTTGGGTGTCCATTAGTGTTGATCGAACCATTTGAGAAAATGACTTTGATGTGCACTGCATACTCCTCTTACTCCTCCTCCTCCTTCTAGCCCTCCAAATCTTTTTTGTTTTATTTTCTAAATGCCTCCACCTGTACTACCACCAAATGTACAAAGTCCTGTTATCCTCAACCTTGCTGTTCCCCATTGCCTAGTTCTTGCTGCCACCAATGGTACTGCCATCTAATCTAGTGGAACCGGAACCTACTGTTCCCCATTGCCATGTTCTCGCTGCCATCTAATCTAGTTGAACCGGAACCTGGCTGTTGCCCATTGCCATGTTCTCGCTGCCACCAATGATACTGCTGTCTAATCTAGTGGAACCGGAACCTGGCTGTTGTCCATTTCCATGTTCTCACTGCCACCAATGGTACTGCCATCTAATCTTGTGGAATTGGAACCTCCATGTTCCCCATTGGCATGTTCTTGCTGCCACCAATGGTACTGCCATCTAATCTAGTCCAACCTGCAGAGGCGTAACTTGAAGTACCTGGGCCATGGTGCAAAAAGTGAAATGGTTTACCGTGTGCCATTTCCAATACCGTTGTCTTCTTATGTGTCAAAGGGACTTTTCGGACACCTCAGGATGCAGGATCCTATAGCACCTGCTACTGTTGCACCTCCTATTGCTAGGCTCCTGCTTGTAAGCTGTCCTCATCTTTTCAGCCATTGAAAGGAATTTAGTATTTTAGGCTCTGAATTTTTTTCTGTCACTTTTAGAGCCAAATTGTCTTCACTAAGTTGTTCCACGTATTCGGTTTACTCTTATGGATGGTCATTACAACTTCTCCATTCTTCACCTGTGTAGGTATAAAAATTAACCCAAACAACTTCTCCCATTGACTTTAATGGGGTTTGAGGTTCGAGTTCGACTCGAACTTCTCTAAGTTTGCAGTTCGACTCAAAGTTGAACTTTTTAGGACTCGCTCATCACTGGTGTCCAGTTGACCAAAATCTCTTTGTCTGAGGCCCATGTTAGTCGCCAAAATATTGTAATTGCTAATATAGCGGTTCAGCTGTGATCAAGTTTTCAAATCAAAAATCAACTGAAGGTAAAAAAGATCCAGGATTTATTTCAATGCAAGCATTGAGAGACAAAGTAGTATACAGCACTGCATGTACCCAAATTGTCTACCAACTTCAAGGTAGCAAAACTTAATTGTAGAATAGTAAAATTCATAAAAATAAGCACTTTTCAACCAGTGTGTTGGCCTGTATATAATCTTTTCAGATATGTGTTGCTCCCATATCCTATTTCTTAATCTAGATAAAAGTCATATTTATTGACCTTGGGAATTACTTGGCAAAAAACGGACATGGTCAAGTCTTGTGGTTACTAAATTCTTCTAGAATAGAAGCTTAAGTACTTTGTTCTGTCCAGGGCTCAAATTGCAAGGGTGGCATGACCATATAAGACCTGAGGAAATATTCTTCTCTTGAACAAGACGCAAAGAGCTCTTAAGGACATTATTATTATAAGTTGGTAAATTGGTAGTATTTCCTAATGGGGTTGTACAAGGTTAAAAAAAAAAAAAATCATGACTGCTTTTTTCTGGAATCGGCATCAATCTACGGGGTGTGTATAGTCTTGCAGCTTAGCTCAATCACCGATAGCACACAACTCACAATTGTTTGTGTTCCTTATTTTTTCTCCAAATTTGTGCATAGTTTTTATATGTCCAAAGGGCTATAATTTTTTTGCACTCTTCTTATACAGTCTAAGTGGAGCATTATGGGGATATATATATATATATATATATATATATATATATATATATATATATATATATACACACACGTGTATCTATAAGAAGAGTGCAAAATAAATTACAGCCTTTTGGATGTATAAACACTATAAACAACTGTTTTTATACACTACACACCCAAAAGATTGATGCTGTTTCCAGAAAAAAGTGTTAAGTTTGAAGGCTTAATTAAGGCAAACACAAATCTGTACATGAAACAAAGGAAAACCCTTGAAACTAATACAAGATCAGCAAATGGATCCTTGGGACCACGAAGGAGTAACTCAACCTACTGCGGTCAGGGAAATCGGCACCACCAGGAGGGACAACCTGGAACACGGCACCTCCAGGATGAACTGCACAGGAACACGCCACCACCAGGAGGAACTACACAGGAACAAGGCACAGACAGCAGGGACTTCATGGGGACACAGCACAGACCGGACTTGGGTCTTGAGGCAGTGAAGCAGGCCTTAGCCCAACACCACCAATACTCAGGCACTGACTGTTGGTAGGAGGTGCCTTTTAAAGGAGTTAGGAGGAGAGGAAATGCTGCACTGGACAAGACCTGTTGGAGGAGTTAACTGCTGCAATGCAGAACAACGGAAGCATATCCTAACCTCCAGGATCTAACACACAGTTGCATGCAGGCAGGAGGCAGAGGAATTTGCAGATCGTGACAAAAAGCAGCCATGTTTTTATATATATATATATTATATATATTTTTATAATATATATATATATATATATATATATTATTTTTTATACAGTTTCTCTGTTTTCCGTGTTTGAGTTTGTCACTTGTGTAAAAGACAACTATTTACAACATGTAATTGCACCATGTAGTTGGCATTTTTAGTGCAAGGTTGTATAGAGTAGCCCTATATGGGAAGCACCATGTTACAGTGGTGTGAAAAAGTATTTGCCCCCTTCCTGATTTCTTAATCTTTCAGGTGTTTGTTACTCAAATGTTTTGGATCACCAAACAAATTTAAAATATTAGACAAACATAACACAATTAAATAAAAAATGCAGTTTTTATTAAGGGAAAAAGTAATTGTCCCCTAAGCCTAAGAACTGGTTGGGCCACCCATAGCAACAATCAAGCATTTGCGATCACTGTCAATGAGTCTTTTACATTGTTCTGGAGGAATCTTGTTTGCAGAATTGTTATAATTTACCCACATTGGCTTCCAAGCATGAACCACTTTTTTAAGGTCATGCCACAGCATCTCAATCGGTTTAAGGTCAGGACTTTGACTAGAAAGTCAAAATTTGTACGAAAACAGTGCAAATACTGGTCGGATAAACCGACCAGTATTTGTACTGTGCCATGTAAATGGCCTCTTAGAGATGGCTTTATAACTAGAGATGGGCGAATTGATTCTAACGAAGTGGACTTCGTTTAGAATTTCAGGAAAACTTCGGTTCTGAAAGAAGTCGAAGTTTGGGGTACTTCGCGTGAACGAAGCGTGCTTTTGATTGATAAAATGGCTGCGAGCACATGGCGTTACATGGGGCAAAGAACTCTGGGAGGAAGAAGGGCATAGCCTACATGACATGTGCAGAGATGAAGCCAATCAGAGACCGGCGGGATTCTGTGACGTCACCGCACTATATAAGTCCGGGTGCGACGCTGGGAGCTCATACCGCTCTCACTGTACTGAGGAGGAAAGGTACTGCCATGGCTGCTTATGATATCTCTTACTAAAGAACTCATTTTTATACAGTCTCAGAGACTGCTTCTCTTACGTTCTAATTCTGATTTTGTGGGATATTGGAACTGAAGTCCAGTGTGCGTCCAATGCAGGTACATATACATTTTAATGCTATCTGCTCACAGCACATTGAATATCCAAGGGTTATCTAAGCCTGTTCCTGTTGTATTCATTTAAAGAAACAGCGTTTTTACAATCCAAATACCACTTAATTTTTATTTGCTCATTTCTTTTGGGCAATTTACATCCTGGGGTTAATTAGGCGTTGTTCTGCTGTCGTGGTCACTAAAAAAAAACGTTCTTTTTCATCGCAAAAAAAGACATTTTACCTGTAGCATAATTCATAACTAGTGTTGAGCGATTATTATCGACAAAGTTGAAATCGGCAAGGTTTTTTTGGTGATCGTAATTTTTAGATCATGAGATAATGAAGGCTAAAATCTGTGCATCATCTATTAAGATCGCGCCATTTTTGGCGCTTCCTGTAATTTTGGCGGCCAGCAAATCAGATTACAGAATAGAGCAGGGTGAGATGTGTGTGCGACGTCATGACTGGGATGTGTATGGTTGCAATTGGCTGGAAAAATCACATGACCTCGTTTTACATAGAACAGCGTTTCCTGTTCAGCCTCAGTGTCTCTCAGCGTCTCATAGGAGTAGGACGTGCGCTCTGCCTGTGGCCAAACAGCTCAGCGAAATTATTCTATTTCTGCACAGAGAAACCTCTACTATTAGCTGTGATCCTTACAATTTAGTTAGATTAGAGATTGGAAGATTTTATGTAGTTAGGTAGAGAATTTTAAAGGAGCATCTACCGCTGTAAAGTCACGGGGAGAGAGGGGGGGGGGGGACGGGCGAACACAGACAAGCTCTATAAAGAATACTGGATAAAGTTCACCAAGACTTAGTGTAGACATTGCACTGCAATATCTTTATTATTAACTGTCTGCTATTGAAATATTTCCTGGATATTGGGCAGCCTGAACTTAAATTAGGATACACATCATTTCTAGTAACTGCAGGTCTCTGTGTTAGGTGCAAAACTCCACTTTTATTATCAGTATACATTTCAGATAGGTGTTCATTTTCAATTTTACCCATTCCACCTTTGTTCATATATCCACCTTGCACTTAAATCTGAAAACAGCAATTTTATAGTCACCACAGGTGAATTGAAAGGTGCAAAAAATACAGTGTATTATACGAAAACATAACAGATACGTTTTTTTTTACTTTGGCGCACTACAGCTTTGTTCATTGATGCAGCTTGCACGTAAATCTGAAAACAGCAATTTTATAGTCACCACAGGTGAATTGAAAGGTGCAAAAAATACCGTGTATTATACGAAAACATAACAGATACGTGTTTTTTTGACTTTGGCGCACTACAGCTTTGTTCATTGACGCAGCTTGCACGTAAATCTTAAAACAGCAATTTTATAGTCACCACAGGTGAATTGAAAGGTGCAAAAAATACATTTTATTATCCGAATACATTTCAGATACGTGTTTTTTTACTTTGGCGCACTACAGCCTTGTTCATTGACGCAGCTTGCACGTAAATCTTAAAACAGCAATTTTATAGTCACCACAGGTGAATTGAAAGGTGCAAAAAATACCGTGTATTATACGAAAACATAACAGATACGTGTTTTTTGACTTTGGCGCACTACAGCTTTGTTCATTGACGCAGCTTGCACGTAAATCTGAAAACAGCAATTTTATAGTCACCACAGGTGAATTGAAAGGTGCAAAAAATACCGTGTATTATATGAAAACATAACAGATACGTGTTTTTTGACTTTGGCGCACTACAGCTTTGTTCATTGACGCAGCTTGCACGTAAATCTTAAAACAGCAATTTTATAGTCACCACAGGTGAATTGAAAAGTGCAAAAAAATAATTTTATTATTCGAATTATCATTTAAGATACATGTTTTATGACTTTGGGCGCACTTACTGCTTTGTTCATTGTCGCAGCTTGCAGGTATATCTTATAAACAAGCAATTTTAATAGTCCACAACAGGGGAATTGAAAGGTGCAATAAAATAACGTGTTATTATACGAAATACATAAACAGATACGTGTTTTTTGGAATTTGGCGCAATACAGCTTGTTCATTTGACGCAGCTTGACGTAAATCTTGAAAAACAGCAATTTTATAGTCACACAGGGAATTGAAAGGTGCAAAAAAAATACCATTTTTATTATCGTTTACATTTCAGATACGTGTTTTTTACTTTGGCCTCATACAGCTTTGTTATTCTTTGATGCAGCTTGCAGTAATCTTAAAACAGCATATTTTATACGAATCGCAGTTTCGGTCCGCAGCATCATTGGGCATGATTTAGTGTTACTCGTTCTTATTGGGTTGGTTGGTGCCTACGTATTATGGACATTTTAACTTTGCCGCTTTGGGATATGTAAGTTTTTAATTATTGTTTCTATTAAAGATGTGAATTTTAAAATTCTTGCAAGGGTTGCCCGCCTTACTCAACAGTCGTACAAACCCTAAAGGTGAGTTGCTGGTTTTTTGTTTTTTGTTTTTTCTAACAGGTGAATTGAATAGGTGCAAAAAAATTACATTTTATTATCCCCGAGACTACATTTCAGATACGGTGTTTGTTTTTTGTACTTTGCGCACTACAGCTTTTTTTTCGATTGACGCTGCTTGCACGTTAAATCTGAAAAACAGCATTTTTTTAGTCACAACAGGTGA
This sequence comes from Phyllomedusa bahiana, assembly GCA_025379985.1. Taxonomy (NCBI): domain Eukaryota; kingdom Metazoa; phylum Chordata; class Amphibia; order Anura; family Hylidae; genus Phyllomedusa; species Phyllomedusa bahiana. The sequence goes on along the minus strand of JAODAL010034710.1, from coordinate 2,547 downwards.
ATTGCAAGGTGCAAAAAATACCGTGTATTATTCAAAAACTTACAGATAAGTTGTTTTTGACTTTGGCGCACACTACAAACTTTGTTCATTGACGCTGCTTGCACGTTAAAATCTGAAAAACAAGCAGTTTTTATAGTCACCAAAGGTGAATTTGGGAAAAGGTGCAAAAAATACCATTTTATTTCGCACGAATACATTTCAGATACGTGTTGTTTTTTTCTTGACTTTGGCGCACTACAGCTGTGTTCATGGACCCAGATTGCACGGAAATCTGAAGACAGCCCATTCTTATAGTCACCACGGTGAATTGAAAGGTGCTAAAAATAATACCTTTTTTTTTCATAATCCGAATACATTCTCAGTTACAGTGTTTTTTGCTAACTTTGGACGCACTACAAACTTTGTTACATTGACGTCAGAGCTTGCAGGTAAATATTAAAAACCGCACATTCTTATAGTCTCACAGGTGAATTGAAAGGTGCAAAAAATAATACGTGTATTATACGAAAACATAACAGATACGTGTTTTTTTACTTTGGCGCACTACAGCTTTGTTCATTGACGCAGCTTGCACGTAAATCTTAAAACAGCAATTTTATAGTCACCACAGGTGAATTGAAAGGTGCAAAAAATACGTTGTATTATACGAAAACATAACAGATACGTGTTTTTTTGACTTTGGCGCACTACAGCTTTGTTCATTGACGCAGCTTGCACGTAAATCTTAAAACAGCAATTTTATAGTCACCACAGGTGAATTGAAAGGTGCAAAAATACTGTGTATTATACGAAAACATAACAGATACGTGTTTTTTGACTTTGGCGCACTACAGCTTTGTTCATTGACGAAGCTTGCACGTAAATCTGAAAACAGCAATTTTATAGTCACCACAGGTGAATTGAAAGGTGCAAAAAATACCGTGTATTATACGAAAACATAACAGATACGTGTTTTTTGACTTTGGCGCACTACAGCTTTGTTCATTGACGCAGCTTGAATGTAAATCTGAAAACAGCAATTTTATAGTCACCACAGGTGAATTGAAGGTGCAAAAAATACATTTATTATCCGAATACATTTCAGATACGTGTTTTTTGACTTTGGCGCACTACAGCTTTGTTCATTGACGCAGCTTGCACGTAAATCTTAAAAACAGCAATTTTATAGTCACCACAGGTGAATTGAAAGGTGCAAAAAATACCGTGTATTATACGAAAACATAACAGATACGTGTTTTTTGACTTTGGCGCACTACAGCTTTGTTCATTGACGCAGCTTGCACGTAAATCTGAAAACAGCAATTTTATAGTCACCACAGGTGAATTGAAAGGTGCAAAAATACATTTTATTATCCGAAAACATTTCAGATACGTCTTTTTTGACATTGCCGCACTACAGCTTTGTTCATTGACGCAGCTTGCACGTAAATCTAAAACAGCAATTTTATAGTCACCACAGGTGAATTGAAATGGTGCAAAAAATACCGTGTATTATACGAAAACATAACAGATACGTGTTTTTTACTTTGGCGCACTACAGCTTTGTTCATTGACGCAGCTTGCACGTAAATCTGAAAACAGCAATTTTATAGTCACCACAGGTGAATTGAAAGGTGCAAAAATACGTGTATTTAACGAAAACATAACAGTTTACGTGTTTTTTGCACTTTTGCCCAGTCCAGATTTGTTGATAGAGACACTTGCAGTTAAATTTGAATCCAGCAATTTTGTTTTGATTAGAGGGATTTGAGAATAGCTGTGATTTGCCGTCTTTTAATAAGAGACTTTCCAAAACTATTCCATCCCTTCTCAAATTTTTATATTTCTGAACATGGAGCGAAATGCAGGTGGTAAGCGAGCAATGAGGGGGGTAGCACATGGAGGTAGAGGCACGAGAGAAGGTGCTCCTTCCAGTGCTGGCGACAACACGCATGCCAGCGGATCGTCAGTTGCAGGACCGTCAGGCCTGTCATCGCTGGGTCAGGGCCCTGCGAATCTCAGTAACGAACAGCGTCGCCAATCTGTCCTTCAGTGGTTAATGCAACCTGCATCCAGCAGTCTTACCTCCTCGTCCTCCCAGTCACGGCCACAATGTCGTCATCAGCTTCATCAGCATCCGTTCCAACATGAAGCAGCCCAAATGTCAACTCGTGTACCACCACTGTGGATAATCCATTGTCTGAAGACCTCTTTGATGACAAAATGCGGTTGGGGTCAGAAGGCATGTTAAAAGATCAAGAGGATGATTTAGTCTGCTCTGACGCCCAGTTACTGATGTCAATCGGCAAAAATCCCGGGCGGTCGCCATGCATGCCATCTTGCTTGTAGCCCGCAGCTTCTGGATGCAGAAAGTCAGGACGACAAGTCACCTGTGTTGATGTGATGATGATGACGACATTGCCGGATCCATCGGGGTCTTTTCCGCAGAATTTGCTTGCGAGCGCTTCATCAGTGGACGAGGAGGAAGACGATGGGGTAGTGTCAATACGGGTCCGCCACAAAAAGGATGAGGGGGGTCCAGAAGTCGCTGATATGTTTCCCGCCAAG
>JAODAL010034709.1:10000-43902 GCA_025379985.1 Phyllomedusa bahiana | reverse complement strand
AATTTTTTCCCCCCCTATACCCCTTTGCTTCATCATATTCATCCTCATCACTACATTCATATATATATATCACATATAGGACATATTCAGCTCTGCTCCATCACTGTATACATTGATTCTCATCACTATATCTATAAATATAACAAATATAGAACATATTCAGCTCTGCTCCATCACCTTATCTATTCATCCTCATCACTATATCTATAGATATGTCATATATAGGACATATTCAGCTCTGCTCCATCACTTTATAAATTCATCCTCATCACTATATCTATAGATAAGTCATATATAGGACATAATCAGCTCTGCTCCATCATTGTATCTATTCATCCTCATCACTATATCTGTAGATATGTCATATATAGGACATATTCAGCTCTGCTCCATCACTGTATCTATTCATCCTCATCACTATATCTGTAGATATGTCATATATAGGACATATTCAGCTCTGCTCCATCACTGTATCTATTCATCCTCATCACTATATCTATAGATAAGTCATATATAGGACATAATCAGCTCTGCTCCATCACTTTATCTATTCATCCTCATCACTATATCTATAGATATGTCATATATAGGACATATTCAGCTCTGCTCCATCACTGTATCTATTCATCCTCATCACTATATCTATAGATATATAAGACATATTCAGCTCTGCTCAATCACTTTATATATACATCCTCACCACTATATCTATAGATATGTCACATATAGGATATATTCAGCTCTGCTCCATCACTTTATATATTCATCCTCACCACTATATCTATAGATATGACACATATAAGACATATTCAGCTCTGCTCCATCACTTTATATATTCATCCTCACCACTATATCTATAGATATGTCACATATAGGATATATTCAGCTCTGCTCCATCACTTTATAAATTCATCCTCATCATAATTTCTATACATATGCCACATATAAGACCTATTCAGCATCGCTATCAAATATGCAAATATCTTTATAGGTATATAGCTCCGGGGTTGCACAAATCAAATTTATGAATAAATGTCTTACAGAAAAAGTGAGCATTTATGTCAAATAAACGCTGCACATGCGATTGTTAGATGACAGAAATGCAGCAACTGTTGTATAACTAGTGCAAGTGTATGATAATATACAAATGAATACATAGTATATTGCATAAACATAACATGTGACATATTACATGTAGATAAAGGAAAATATCTAGATAATTGAGCCGGTGTAATAATATCTTATTACCCAAGAGGTAACAATGTAATACATATTGTTATATCTGGAAAATAAAGAGGCAGCTGAGTACCTTGTGCTTGGTACAGGGATATCCCCTTGTCATTGAGCTGGGTCTCCTCCTCATCGTCCTCTCTGGGCTGTAGGAGCTCTGGACTGGAGGTCCTCTGGATCAAGGCTCTGTGCGGCTTGGTGCTGCTGTCTGCTCTCCTGGAGTTCAGCTTGAGTATACTGTCTATGGTAAAGCTGAAGGACAATGGTCTGCAGGCATCCTGGCTTTTACTCATGGTAGCTGGGGCTGTGGAGTGGAGGGAGAGCTGGCAATGATCATAGATGCAGCAGCTCCCTGTGCCCCAGCACAAGCAACATTGCTCACAGATAGGACATGGGGACAGAAGCAGCAGTAAATGAAGGCAGCTCCCAGGCTGAGAGCTCCTATTGCATGACACATAGGGGGGAGAGGTGGAGCATGCACTGCACTCACTGGCTGCTCCACTGCACACTCAATCAGCAAGGTTTATTTGGGGTGAATCTGCTGAGGACAGGGAGCCCTGTGTGACCAGAGCTGATGCCATCATCACCATCATCATCATCATCATTATTATTATTATTGTTGTTGCTAAGTTTCACATCAGCAAAGAGAACCATAGATTACTGTAACATAACATGCATTCATGACAAGATCTAGAGGCAAAGATCAGAACACACAATGGACACAACAGAGGTCATGTGTTCTAGTACATGGATATTAGCAAGTTTGTATATATAGATAGATAGCTATATATACATATATATATATATCTATGTATTTATATATAGATATATACATCTACATATATATCTATATATATGGACACAAGAGAAGGCATGTGTTCTAGTACATGGATATTAGCAAGTGTGTGTGTGTGTCTATCTATCTATCTATCTATCTATAATATATATATATATATATATATATATATATTTAATATTTATATTAATATATAATATATATATATTATATATAAGCTGTATATATATATATATATATATCATTATATATATTATATATTATATATTATATATATATATATACACACACACACACGTGCTAATATCCATGTACTAGAACACATGCCTTCTGTTGTGTCCATGTGTGTCCTGATCTATATATACACTTGCTAATATCCATGTACTAGATCACATAACCTTTGTGCTATCCATTGCATGTATATATATATACAGTATATACCCACATACACATATTGGGGGACATATATGATCGGGGCCCCTGCAGTTTTCTGGCATGGTTTGTGCATAAACATGTCATTGCCCTTGTCCAACGTGATTTTGAAAGGTCTTTCGCCAATAATTGGTGCACGTCCGACATCCTCAACAGTTTTGTCTGCGCCAATTCGAATGTGGTGTGTTGCGCCACATTCATAATATTAGACACATTTATGAATGTGTCTCTAGAGAATGTGTCGCAAAAGTGTAATACTAATCCATGCTATTTTCAAAGTAGCAAGGCCGAGACACAATTTGTCTCAGACACTATTTTGGCGCACTACAGGACACATTTATAAAGTGCTGTGAGACACTTTCATACATATTGACCAATGCTTCACTAAGTGCCTCATGTATGAAAACTTTCTAGGTCTAAGACTTTCTATGTTGCCCGTAGCAATCAATCAGAGCTCCCATTCATTTCATATAGTGCTCATAAGAAATTAAAGGGGCCCTCTGATTCATATGGGAAACAAAGAAGGTTTTCATACATGTCCCCCTAACTTACTGAGAAGTATGGCTGTCTAGTCTGCGCCGGTTTTCATACATGTGCCCCTATATCTTTACGTTCATAGTATGACCATGAAAATCTACAGTTGTTCGTTATAACTTAATGCATAATCATATTGCAGAAAATAAACAATGTAACATAGAAGTCAGACAGATAGGTGGATATATTTTTTCAGCAACTTTTTAGAACATCCCTGGGCAGAATGTCATCAAACAACAAAAACACTATTATAAAGGGTTTATAAAGTAGGTAGGACTTTCATGCCCCTCTGTGGTTCTGTGGTTTCTGTGTAGAGATTATGTCCTTCTGAAGCTTCTATCATCTGTGAAGAAGAGTAGATACCTCAGCTCGGCCCCATAACAACTGCCCAAGAGCCTCTATTATTTGTGTGTCCCTAAATGCATCAGATGTTTACTAGGAGTAAATGAAAGTATTTGTACTGTACAGTAACACTGTCCTTGTTCTATATGAGAAGCACCATTAGTGCACAAAATCTAGAAAAGTTATATGTAGCAAAATCTTAGGCCTCATGCATGTGTAAGCAGATCTTTAGGCACTCAGTATATTGCCATATAATGTTTTGTGAAGCGCTGTATGCTACATCTATATCATACCTCTGGATTGTATGTACTTATCCTGCCCTTATGCGATACCACTGCATCAAACCTTTATGTAATAATAGCTTTTACCTTCATATACATTAAGCCCTTCCTGAGCCTGAGATCAGAACATAAAAACTGTGCCCCACATTGTTACTTATATGCTCAAGAATCCCACACTACTAATATACTGAATACTAATGTGCTGCTTTCTACCTAGTTATATTTTACCTTTTATACTTTTACCTTTACCTTTCTACTAGTTATATGTCGTTACTGATATCTTTGGCAGATTTATTTTTTAACATACATTCAATGAACCTCTGCTTAACATATTTCTACATGTGTGTGTAAATGCTCTGCATTTCTACCTAGACACAAAGTTATAGTCGAAATGAAAGCTACAAAAGCCATATTTCATCCACTTGATGTAATGTGTTCCATATATACATTTATTAAATATATATATATATATATATATTTACACACACACCTCACATAAACACACACATAAATATATATATAATATATATATATTATAAATATATAATATTATATATATATATAATATATAATATTATATATAATATATACTATATTATAATATATAATAATATATATATTAATAATATATTATATATACATATATTAGCGTTCAAAGGTTTGGGGTCACCCAGACAATTTTGTGTTTTCCCTGAATACTTTTATTTATCAAATGAGTTGCAAAATGAATAGAAATCTCGTCCAGGCATTGACAAGGTTAGAAATAAGGATTTTTATTTTAAATAATAATTTTCTACTTTAAACTTTGCTTTTGTCGCTTCCCTTGCAGCAATTCCAGCATTGGAGACCTTTGGCTTCTAGCTGTTAATTTGCTGAGGTAATCTGGAGAAATTTCCCCCCATGCTTCCAGAAGCCCCTCCCACATGCTTCCAGAAGCCCCTCCCACAAGTTTATTGGCTTGATGGGCACTTTTTGCGCATCATACGGTCAAGCTGCTCCCACAACAGCTCAAAGGGGTTGAGATCTGGTGACTACGCTGACCACTCCATTACAGATAGAATACCAGCTGCCGGCTTCGTCCCTAAATAGTTCTTGCATAATTTGGAGGTAGCTTTGGGTCATTATCCTGTTGCAGGATGAAATTGGCTCCAATCAAGCGCCCCCACACAGGTACTGGCCATGGCGTTGCCAAATGGAGATAATACGCCTTCCTTATTCAAATCCTTTTATCTTGTACAATCTTCCACTTTACCCAGCACCAAAGCAACCTCCAGACCATCACATGACCTCCACCAGCACCAAAGCAACCCCTGAACATCACTATGACTTCCACCAGCACCAAAGCAACACCAGACCATGACATGACCCGCCACCAGCACCAGAGCAACCCAGACCATCACATGACCTCCACCATGCATGACAGAAGGCGTCAGGCACTCTTCTAGTATCTTTTCAGTTGTTCTGCGTCTCACAAATGTTCTTCTGTGTGATCTAAACACCTCAATCTTCGATTCGTCTGTCCCTAGCACTTTTTTCCAACCTTCCTCTGTCCAATGTCTGTGTTCTTTAACCCATATTAATCTTTTCCTTTTATTAGCCAGTCTCAGATATGGCTTTTTCCTTGTCACTCTGCCCTGAAGGCCAGCATCCCGGCGTCGCCTCTTCACTGTAGACGTTGACACTGGCGTTTTGCGGGTACTATTTAATGAAGTTGGCAGTTGAGGACCTGTGAACAGGGCCATTCCTAGGGGCGGGTAGGGCGGCGGCGGATCGACCCGGGGCGCCGAGGCGCTGCGCTCACCCGAGGGGGCGCTGGCGGCCACCCTGCCGCCCGGCCAGGATCGCCCTGACTCTGCGCGACTGTTTTATAACAGCCGCGCAAGCCAGGCAGCTGCAGGGCGGAGGCGGGACGGATCGTGTCCCGGTCCCAGACTCCTCCCCTGTATTAGCGTCCACAGGGGGCGCACAGCTCTCACCTCGCCGGCCCCCTGTGACGCTTGGTCTCCTCAGCTGGCAGCTCTGCCGCTGAGGAGATCCCTGGGAGCTGCGTGACAGCGTAAGCGGCATGGTGACGTCACGCTGCTTACACCGCTTTGCAGCTCCGGACCGGGACGCGCGGACCGAGGTGAGTACTATTTTATTATTTTATAATTACTTACAGGGGCATCACTGGCTACAAGAGGGGCATCCTGGCTACAAGAGGGGCACACTGGCTACAAGGGGGGCATCCTGGCTACAAGAGGGGCAACACTGGCTACAAGGGGGCACACTGGCTACAAGGGGGCCCACTGGCTCCAAGGGGGGGCACACTGGCTACAGGGGTCATCCCTGGCTACAATGGGGGCACACTGGCTACAAGGGGGCATCCTGGCTACAAGAGGGGAACACTGGCTACAAGGGGGCATCCTGGCTACAAGCGGGGTCAACACTGGCTACAAGGGGGCACACTGATGGCTACAAAGGGGGGCACACTGGCTACAAGGGGGGCACACTGGCTCCAAGGGGGCACACTGGCAACAATGAGGGCACACAGGCTACAATGGGGGCACACTAGCTACAAGGGGGGCATCACTGGCTGAAGGGGGGCATCTCTGGCTAAAGGGGGCATCCCCTGGTAAAGGGGGCATCACTGGCTTTCAGGGGGCATCTACTGATAACAGGGGGGCATCACTGGCTACCAGGGGAATCCACGGGCCACAGGGGGTATCTACTGGCTAAAGGGGGCTACTACATGGCTATAGGAGGCTACTGCATGGCTACAGGGGCTATTACCCTGGCTACCCTATGAGATGCTGTAGATGGGGAGTTTGTATAGAGATAGGAATTGGTGGAAAAATGCTGATAAAGGGAGGGTTCTTAAGATGTTGGGTTTTGTAAATTTTACAGTGAAGAGTCGGGAGTAGTCTTCATTGGCTCGAGACAGATGGAGAAGAAGAAGAAGAGAAAGAGAACCACTTTCAGAGCCGTCTCCTGTGAGTCACTAGATATAACTTTACTGTAACCTATTTATAAAATCTGCAGAGCCTATGTACAGCTGGTATTCACCACTGTATGCTGGTAATATTGGTTGAAGTATAATGGTTTGTATTCAGTAATGGTCAGTTTGTATTATTCAGTCACTATGTGCTGGTGATATGTGGTCATGGTGTGGTAGTATTATTCGGTCACTGTGTGCTGGTGATATGTGGTCTTGGGATTCTGGTTGGTGTAGCGGTGTTATTTGGTAACTGTATGTATTATCTAGTAATTTTCTATGTAGCACATTGTGGTAAAGCTTTTTGTATATTTTAGATTTGGTTGATGGTGATGCACTGTGTTTCATTATGGCGCATTATGTTACAGGGGGGGGGGCGAAATTTCTTCACCTCGCCCTGAGTGAAATTTAGCCTAGGAACTGCCCTGCCTGTGAAGCGTTGATTTCTCAAACTCTAATGTACTTGTCTTGTTGCTCAGTTGTGCAGCGGGGCCTCCCACTTCTCTTTCTACTCTGCTTAGAGCCTGTTTGTGCTCTTCTCTGAAGGGAGTGCCATTAGAACACTGGAGTGATTTAATGTTAGCCTCATTGAAAAAAACTGTGCTTTTCTTTAAAAAAAAAGGAAATTTCTAAGTGACCCCAAACTTTTGAACTGTAGTGTGTATATATATATATTAGATTCAATAAATGTATATATAGAACACATTACATAAAACTTAACTATTGCTAGTTACTCTGCTGTTTCAGTTTCCTGCCATTAGGCAGTGGAGCCCATCTAAATTTGCTATGGGGTCCTATGAATTTTAGTTACAACACTGAAGTAGCGTACATGGTTGTTCATGCTGACATCACACACCGAGCCAAACCCCATAATAACATCAGACCGACACAATCCTTCCCCTGCCCACTGTGTCTTCTGGTCGGCACAGCAGCTCTTTTTTACCATCCTCCCATCTACCCACCTTGTGCTGGGTACCTCCATCTTCAGTCCGGCACAATGGCTCTACCTCACACCGTTCTGGTCCTGCGCAGGGGCGTAGCTATAGAGGATGCAGTGGTAGCAGTCGCTACCGGGCCCTGCAGTCTGAGGGGGCCCAGAAGCCCTTCTGTCATATAAGAAGACACCAGTATTGTAAATGGCACATGGTAACTGGGATGCCCCATTTCACTTTTTGCACTAGGGCCCAAGAGCCTGAAGTAACGCCTCTGATCTTGCGCTGATGGCCCCGGCAAGGCAGGTCTGTTCTAACTGCTCCCGGTGCCCCCACCTCTCCGGCAGCCTCCAATGTAAAATACAGTACAGCACTCATACAATTAAAACATGTGTGGCATGCTAATGGTTGTAGTTGTGGAACTACAAGTATCAGCAGGTCACACCACACATATACTAATTGTATGGGTGCCGATTAGTACGTGTTTAACATGTGCTGCTGTGGAATGCTGGAACTTGTAGTTCCATGTTCTACAGCAGCTACTAACTACAAGTGCCAGTATGCCAAAGCAGCACATGAGAGACAGAAAGTGAGGTGAAATCTTCTAAATATGGGCACAGACAGCAACAAAAATAAATATAAACCCTTTCCAGCATTAAAACTAAAAAAAATTAATTCTTGCTTTTGTTACATTTAATAAATGTGCCTTTTCCATATTACCTATAAATTTACCTAAGGGCTTGTCCCCACTGCAAAGGTTTTCACCCGGTTTTTCAGATGGTTTTCGGTATTGAAAGCCGTCTGCAAACTGGGTGACAACTTTTATTATGGACCTCTATGGAAAACCCGCTCAGCGGTCCCCACTGCATGGGTTTTCCGCCGAGCGGTTCTTCAGACAGCCGACGTTCTGAAAAACATAGAATATGTTCATTCTTCCACCCGGCTTTCGGGCGGAATATGAACATGTCAATGTGAAGGGGGACGGCTTGAATCCGCAAACCGCAGACAAGAGCTGTCCCCCGGAGGCCATGTGCAGGGCACGAAAACAGGACAAATATCGGTTGGGATTTCCAACCGGTATTTGCTCTGTGCCGTGTGAACGGCTCCTTACGAACAAACCTACAGTCACTATTCTCTTCATACCCAGGGACTGTCTATGTATGTATATGTATTTCTATCTTTAGCATCTGAGTTCATGTGGCAAAGTATTATTTTTTTACTTTTTCTTATTCTACACACTAAGTATTTTTGTCTGTTTCTTCCCCCTATATATTTCTACATTACACAACATGGAAAATAATGTTACTGTATAAATTTATGGTAATAATAATAACTTGATGGAATACTCGATGGCAATGTGTCAGTGCTTTTAGTGGGTTGCTATATATAGATCAATAAAGGTGTTATAGGTAGATTCCATTTTTGGTATCTTTTTAGTACCATTTAGGTGGTCCCTCGCTTCTTCTCATTTTCATTGCAGCACAATGTTCTGTCATCCAGCATCACATGGTTGATGCTGCCAATTAATGACCATAGTGATGACGTCACTCTAGACAATATATATTATTATCCAAGTTGTGTATGATTTTCATAGTAAAAATGCCTTAAATATCATAATTTAAGTCATCTGAATAACTCCTGTGTTATATTCCACCAATTAGAATGAATTTCATCAAACTGGAGGCTAGTAAACAAATGAGCTCATCCTCTCTGCAGTCTCATGCTTTGTTGGCATCTTAAATATGGACACATACAGTGTCCGTCAGGGGTGCCGGGGGCTCAGTTGTGAAGCTGATTCTTGAGGCCCACCTGTGGAGTTGCTTCTTGGGGCCCACCAGTGGAGTTGCTTCTTGGGGCCCACCCGTGGAGATGCTTCTTGGGGCCCACCAGTGGAGCTGATTCTTGGGGCCCACCAGTGGAGTTGCTTCTTGGGGCCCACCAGTGGAGTTTCTTCTTGGGGCCCACCAGTAGAGTTGATTTTTGAGGCCCATCAGTGAAGTTGCTTCTTGTGGCACACCCATGAAGATGATTTTTTGGGCTCCAGCAGTGGAGCTTACTCTTGGGGTCCACCAATGAAGTTGATTATTGGAGCTCAGCAGTGGAGTTGATTTGTGAGGTCCATCTGTGGAGTTGATATTTGGGGCTCAGCAGTGGAAGTCAGGGGCGTCGCTAGGCAGATTCATTCGGGGCACGAGCCCCGAAAGAATCCGCTGGCCCGATCTCGGCGGCTCCAGCGCTGCCGTGGGCCTGGAGCCCTCTTAGTGCGGGCGCGCCCCACTCTCTGACTGTCGGCCGTTTCCGCCGCTGCAGTCAGAGTCGGGGAGGAGGCAGGACGGATCGTTCCCGTCCTGTCTTCTCCCCTGTATGTACAGCGCTTGGTAAGCGCTATACATACACGTCGGCATCGCAGGGGAGTGAGGCACCGCTTTCATTACTCCCCTGCGACGCTGGGATCCCCTAAGCTGGCAGCTCTGCCGGCCGAGGAGGTCCCCGACCCCGCGAGACGGCGTAAGTAGCGTGATGACATCACACTGCTTACACCCTTCACAAGCTGCAGGACCTGGACGCGTGGACCGTGCCTCATTAGGTAAGTAATTTTTTTATTTTATTTTTATTAGCTAAAGGGGGCATATGTGGCTACAGGGGGGAGGGATATTAATGGCTACAGGGGGGCATGTTTGGCTACAGGGAGCATATTAATGGCTACAGGGGACATGTGTGGCTACAGGGGGCATATTAATGGCTACAGGGGGCATGTGTGGCTACAGGGGCATGTGGCTACAGGGGGCATTTGTGGCTACAGGGGGCATATTAATGGCTACAGGGGGACATGTGTGGCTACAGGGGGCATATTAATGGCTACAGGGGGCAGGTGTGGCTAGAGGGGGCATGTATGGCTACAGGGGGGAATATTAATGGCTACAGGGGGACATGTGTGGCTACAGGGGGCCTATTAATGGCTACAGGGGGCATGTGTGGCTACAGGGGGCATATTAATGGCTACAGGGGGAATGTGTGGCTACAGGGGGCATTTGTGGCTACAGGGGGCATAATAATGGCTACAGGGGGCAATGTTGGGCTACCGGGGGCAGTGGGGTCTACAGGGGGCATGTGTGGCTACGGGGGGCATGTGTGGCTAACGGGGGGCAAAATAATGGCAACAGGGGCAATGTGTGGTTTACAGGAGGGCATATTAATGGCTACCGGGGGCATGTGTGGCTACAGGGGGGCATATTAATGGCTACAGGGGGCATGTGTGGCTACAGGGGCATTTTGTGGCAAACATGGGCATATTAATGGCTACAGGGGACATGTGTGGCTACAGGGGGCAAAGTGTTGCTACAGGGGGCATATTAATTGCTACAGGGGGGCATGTGTGGCTACAGGGGGGCATATTAATGGCTACAGGGGGCATGTGTGGCTACAGGGGGGCATTTTAATGGCTACAGGGGGGCATGTGTGGCTAAAGGGGTCATATTAATGGCTACAGGGGGCATGTGTGGCTACAGGGGGCATATTAATGGCTACAGGGGGACATGTGTGGCTACAGGGGGCAATTGTGGTTTACGGGGGCATATTAAATGGCACAGGGGGCATATGTGGCTACAGGGGGCATATTAATGGCTACAGGGGTCATTGTGGGGCTACAGGGGACATATTAATGGCTACAGGGGGCATTTTGGGGGCTAAAGTGGCAATTAATGGCTACAGGGGGGCATGTGTGGCTACAGGGGGCATATTAATGGCTACAGGGGGGCATGTGTGGCTACAGGGGGCATATTAATGGCTACAGGAGGCATGTGTGGCTACAGGGAGGGCATATTAATGGCTACAGGGGGCATGTGGGGCTACAGGGGGCATATTAATGGCTACAGGGGTATGTGTGGCTACAGGGGCATTTTAAATTTGGCTACAGGGGGGCATGTGTGGCTACAGGGGCATATTAATGGCTACAGGGGGCGTTTTTGGCTACAGGGAATGTGTGGCACAGGGCATGTGTGGCTAAGAGGGGTATGTGTGGCAAAAGGGGGCATTTTAAAATGGCTACAGGGGGGGCATGTTTGGCAACAGGGGGCATAATTAATGCTACAGGGGGGCATGTGGGGCAAACAGGGGGCATATAATTGCTAAAAGGGGGGCATGTGTGGCTACAGGGGCATATTAAATGGCTACAGGGGGCTTTTGTGTGGCTACAAGGAGGCTATTAATGGCTACAGGGGGCATGTGTGGCTACAAGGGGCATATTAATTGCTAAAGGGGGGCATGTGTGGCTACAGCGGGGCATATTAATGGCTACAGGGGGGGTCATGTTTGGCTACAGGGGGCATATTAATGGCTACAAGGGGGCATGTGTGGCTACAGGGGGGCATGTGTGGCTACAGGGGTGATGTTGTGGCACAGGGGGCATGTGTGGGCTACAGGGGGCATATTAATGGTACAAGGGGGCATGTGTGGTACAGGGGGCCCATGTGTGGCTACAAGGGGAAATTGTGGCTACAGGGGCAAATTTAAATTGGCTACAGGGGGCATGTGTGGCACAGGGGGCAATTAAATGGCTTCAGGGGGCATATTAAGGGCTACAAGGGGCATTTTGGTGGCTACAGGGGCATATTAAGGGCACAGGGGGCATGTGTGGCTACGGGGGCATGTGTGGCTACAGGGGGAATATTAATGGCTATAGGGGGGCATGTGTGGCTTAGGGGGCATGTGGTGGGCTACAGGGGGCATATTAAGGCTACAGGGGGCATTGTGGGCTACAGGGGGGGCTATTAATGGCTACAGGGGGCATTGTGCTACAGGGGGCAAATTAATGCACAGGGGCATGTGTGCACAGGGCATATTAATGGCTACAGGGGGTATATTAATGGTTACAGGGGGCATGTGTGGCTACAGGGGGGATATTAATGGCTACAGGGGGCATGTGTGGCTACAGGGGGCATATTAATGGCTACAGGTGGGCATGTATGGCTACAGGGGGGCATATTAATGGATACAGGGGGGCATTTTAAATGGTTTACAGGGGGCATGCTGGCTACAGGGCATATTAATGACAAAACAGGGGGCATATTAATGGCTACAGGGGGGCATGTTTGGCTACAGGGGGCATATTAATGGAAACAGGGGGCATGTGTGGCTAAAGGGGGCATATTAATGGTACCGGGGGGCATTTTAAAATGGTTACAGGGGGCATGTGGGGGCTACAGGGGGGATATTAATGGCTACAGGGGGCATGTGTGGCTACAGGGGGCATATTAATGGCTACAGGTGGGCATGTATGGCTACAGGGGGGCATATTAATGGCTACAGGGGGGCATATTAATGGCTACAGGGGGGCATGTGTGGCTACAGGGGCATACTAATGGCTACAGGGGGGCATATTAATGGCTAGAGGGGGGAATGTGTGGCTACAGGGGGCATATTAATGGCTACAGAGGGGCATGCGTGGCTACAGGGGGGCATGTGTGGCTACAGGGGGCATGTGTGGCTACATGGGGGCATGTGTGGCTACAGGGGCATGTGTGGCTACAGGGGGGCATGTGTGGCTAAGGGGACATGTGTGGCTACAGGGGGCATGTGTGGCTAAGGAGGCATGTGTGGTTACAGGGGGGCATGTGTGGCTAAGGAGGCATGTGTGGCTAAGGGGGCATGTGTGGCTACAGGGGGCATGTGTGGCTTAGGGGGCATGTGTGGCTACTAGGGGAAATGTTGTGGCTAAGGGGCATAAGGGCTTAGGGGCATATGTGGCTTAGTGGGCATATGGGGATACAGGGAGCATATTTTTGGCAAAAGGGGGAGCATAAGTGCTAAGGGACATATGTGGCTAATGGGGTATATGTGGCTAAGGGGGCATATGGGGCCACAGGGGGCATATGTGGCTTAGGGGGCATATGTGGCTACAGGGGCATATGTGGCTACAGGGGGCATATGTGGCTAAGGGGCATATTATATGTGGCTTAGGGGGCAAAATTAATATGTGGCAAAGAGGGCATATTACCTGGTCTATGGGGGGCATATTACCTGGCTAAAGGGCAGTAACCTGGCTACAGGGACTAATAACCTGACTACAAGGAGAAATATTACTGGCTCCCGGGGGCAGTAACCTGGCTACAGAGGGCAGTAACCTGGCTAGAGGGGCTAATAACCGGGCTAGAGGGGGAAGCAACGTGCCTCAAAGGGGCTACAACCTGGCTTCTGTGGGCTTCTACCTGGTAATAGGGGGCAAATATTTACCTAACAGGGGGTAATTATTACCATTTGGGGCACTATAGATGGGTATTTTGTAAAGAGATAGGAAATTGAAGAGAAATGCTGATAAAATGAGGAGTCTAAGATGTTTGTTTTGTACATTCTACAGTGAAGAATTGTTGCCAGGAGAGGAGGTCATGGCGACTGGGACAGATGGAGATGACGAGAAAGAGAACAACTCTTCAGAGACGTCTCCTGTAAGTCACCAAATGTAACGTCAGTGTAATCACTTGTATTTCTTCTGAGCCTACATACAAAGGGTTTTTCTCTTAAAAATACATCCGCAGTTCACAGTGAGACGCAAAAAATACCGTGTGAACCCAGCCCTACTCAGAAAAACGTAAGGGCCCAAGCCCCGGATGTTTTGGGACCCTAGCAACGCCCCTGGTGGAAGTGATTCTTGGAGCCCACCGGTGGAGTTGATTCTTGTGGCTCACCAGTAGAATTGATTCTTGGAGGCCATTTTTGGTACCAACCCTGCACCTACTGTACATAACTGCATATACTGTACATGACTCTTGTACTCTTCCTCTTGCTATCTTATTGTTTTACTCTGCACTTGTCCCTGAAGTACAGGCCCAGGTTTGCCCTGCCCAGGGGCCCATCAGGGGTTTTCTCTGTGGGCCTATCTCAGCTTAGGCACATAATGGTATTCCTGCTAAAGATAACACACCATGAATATTCTCACATTCACATGTCATGTCAGAGACCCCTGCTGGCATAGGAGGATTTACATTCAATGCTCCCTGGAAAAAAGTATGTAAATAAGCTCTCCTTCAAAAGGAAGAAACCTTATAGAAATGTTACCTCCAATAGGTGGAGCTAGTTTTATGTTATCACATTGGAAGCTAATGTTTAGACATGACATTCCCCTGAATGGTTCATGGTGATGATATCATTGAAAATTAATCAACTGTATGAAAAAAAGAACAAAGGGCACATTGTACACATCGTAAAGTGATATTAGTCCTTACAGAGTAGTTGGCACTTTTAAAAGCTGCAAGAAACACAATGACAGTAAATAGATATGTAAAAGAAAAGCTGTAACTCAATACGTCAGATAATAATGTTGATCAGATTCAAGTTAACCATCTCAAAGGAAAGCAGAAATGTCACATTTTAAAGTTCTCAAGGTTTAGAGGAGTTGTCTTACCACATACTTCAAGTAGGATCTGGCCCCTAAGAGCCCTAACTCACCGGTCTGCCAGACATTTCCCCTGTGTCCACTCTTAGGGCATATGGACATCAGGGAAAGGGTCTCCTGCTTGGAATCCCTCTCTGTGAGATAGAACAAAAATGGCTCTGGTGGAATCAAGTTGACGACATATCTCATGGATTGCCATTCAGCTGAAAGGCTGTCATGTCAGATTATGTTTATTTGCAATAAGCAACACTTTAAAGGGCGCAAAGAACCTTCTTCAACTTCTATTTGATGGGGACTGTCCCCTTTGGGACAACCCTTTTAATGGAAAACTAGGTGAAACCTGTGGACCAATATAAAAAATTATTACTTTTTATTTCAATCATTATAGGATCAACCAGAATCAGGACACTGGGTAGGCGAAGGTAGGGGACTGCCTAGGGTGCCACTTCATCCTAGGCAGGAAGGGGGTACAAGGAGACTTGTAGTGTGCCAAATTTTCCTTTGGGGGGGGGAAGCTTTATGTGCCTTGTTTGCCTAGGGTACCAGTATACCTTGTCCCACTCTTGGGGCCAACTCCAGTCCCCCACTATCCATGATGGCTTATTAGGGCGAGTAGCCAAATAACTTGTGGCCTTATCAGAGATTCAGAGCTCTTCACTTTATTACTTCTGATGGAGAATTTCATCAGAAGTATGAGTACTTTATCTGCACTATATTGGTGCTTTATTAGTGCTATATTGTTACTATATTTATACTGTATGTGTGCTGCATGGGTTTTGTAAGGGTTCATTCTGCTATCCACCAGTTTCTTTTTATTGGCACGTCATCAGGGAAGATCTCTTTTAGGAAAGGGCTGTACTTTTCTACTGTATGAGCACTCTATAGATGAGCGGTGTCATTTATTCTAAAGTCAGTTCCTTATTATATAGATATGTCTTTTATACTTAGATATATTCTTGAAATGTCATTTGTCTGCCATAAATTTTTTCCTAGTCTCCCCTTGGGCATCAATTTGGTTTGCAAGTCCATGTGTTTCTTATAACTTGAGCAAAACTTGGTCAAAAGTGAGTACAAAAGGCTATATAACACTTTGCCAAAGTCACAAACCACTAAAATATAGTTTTTTTGTTTCACTTTCGCAACTCATAATTCCTAACGTTGTATTAATATTAACTCCATATAACTATTCAGCAATCCTCCATTGCATTTGAGCTGCCAGTGTTTGAAGATGTTCAGGGAAACCTAAACCCGCATTGTCTTAGATGTGGCTTGTAGAGCATTAGAGGATCATCTTATAGACGTCTACTCCATCAAAGACAATACTATGAAACCCTGTATCCTTCAACAGAAAGCATTTGCACAGTTTAGATGCCTCAGATCAAAATTTTGTTCTTCTCTTTGATCAAAACACCTAAATCTTGGACTCCTATGCCCATTCTAGTCTATTTGATGTATCTGCTCTCTATTTGATGATGATGATCAGGTACTGTCGACCTTGACTCATAGAGACTCTGTAGATAGTTGTTCTGCTGTGATCGTTTTTCAGTTAGTCGGACAACTACAGAGTTCAGCCTCCAAATATTTGTGAGAATTTTCTATTTTCTCATTTTCCTTGTAAATCTGCTTATAAGTTTTTCATCCAGAAGTTTTAGTTGACACTTAACTTTGTGAGTATTTTTTGAATATTTTGAAGATGAATAAAGTGGGATGAAAATAATCTTAGCTTGAAGTTAGGCAATTAATGTAATATTTCATCACCGTGTGATCATCTCAAATCAGTTAGGGATCCTTTGTTGCAGAGGCATCAGCAGAATTTGGATTATTGGACACCAGGTGGAAAAAAACTTTGGAAATTTGGCTTCATTCTGTATGGACACTTCTACTGAATCCATGCTAAAAATGAAGATAAGTTTTACTTTCATCACTGCAAAATAACTTTATGAGCTGGAATGGTGGAGATAGCCAAATATGGCCCACTGAAGTGGGAAGAGCTGTTAAAGGGAAATGGGGCATTTTAATTATGAGGAGAGGTTAGAAGAATTGAATTTATTTAGTCTTGAGAAAAGACGGCTTCGGGGGGACATGATAATTTAAAAAATATATAAATGGCCCCTACATAAAGGATGGGGAAAATTAATTTCATGTAAAGCCCCTTCAAAAGACAAGGGGACTTTTCCTTTGGCTGGAGAAAAAAAGGATTCAATCTCCACAGGAGAAAAGCATTCTTCACTGTGAGAACTGTAAATCTGTGGAGTAGCCGCCTGAGGAGCTGGTCACAGCAGGAACAGGTGAGGGTTTCAAGTAAGGCTTAGATAACTACCTGAAACTAAAGAATATTAGTACGTATGTAGCCATGTAAAATTCTATATCCAGACTGATGTCACCACTGGAGTCAGACATGAAATCTTCCTTAGAGCAGATTGGTTCTTGATTTATGGGTTTCAAGCCTTCATCAGTAGGGAAGCTAGGCTTAAACTCCTTATCTCCCTCTTTCACCCACATTTTCTCCACACTTGGTTGAACTCGATAGACATATGTCTTTTTTCACCCGTACTATGTAACTATGTATCAAATGAGAATCTGTGTATCTTTTCCGGAGGGCTTAGATTAATGGTTTAGCCCCACAGGTTTCTTATATTTATAAGCATTAATTCACCTTCATCTGACAAATACTTTTTCACAGTCTCTTCTTAGGTGTTATTTCTCCCTGAGCCCCAGTGAAAATTCAGAAACAGAGGCCTTACCCACCAAGTGCCACTTACAGTACTGGTGTTTTCTTAGGTGGCAAGAAGGTCTCTTTCCCCTAAGAACACGGTTCAAGGTTTGTCTGCTACCTCCACACCCTCTATAGCCTCGGCAGCTTTCTGATTTGTGTACAGCAGACTGAAGAAGTTAATAAAGAGGTAATCCATTTTATTTAAAAATAAAACAATAAGGTACTGCCACCAAAAAAACCTACCTTCCTCCTCACATACATTCCAGCACTGGAGTCTCTCCCTGGTCTTCTGTTTTTCTCCTGTCTTCAGTCAATGATTGGCTGCTGTGGTCATGTTCCTCTACTTACATCACTGAACGTTAATGTAAGGGAGTGGCACATGACCACTGCAGCCAATCAACTCTCGTAGCAGTGAAGTCCTGTTGGGTCAAAGAAAGCAGAAGACTATGGAGGGACTCCACAGAGCCAGTGCTAGAATGGAGGTGAGAAGGAAAGTGAGGAGGATTTATTTATTTTTGCTACAACAGCCTATTACTTTATTGTTTAAAAACTTAAACTTTTGGGTATTGCTACATCTACTGTATTTTGTATCCTAGTTTGACCTGTTCTCTCAAGACTGAGGTGGACCTGTTAGCATGAAATCTTCAGTTCTTTGGCATTAGACTAATGTGTTTTTCTTGAGAATCCTAGTTTTGGCTTTTTTTCAACTGAAATGTTTACCTGATGCATTAAACAGAGTAATGAGTTTCACCTGTACTAACACCTTTACAAAAGTCTCTTTATTAACCAGTTAGCGGGTTAACATGATCAATTTTAACGTTTCCATTTTCTCAAAAAAAAACACTTTTCTGTAATTTCCAACTTTTTCATCAGTGGATGTCTGGTGTCTTGTGTCGAGATAAGCTTAGATGTTTGGAAATTTTAGTCATGGTTAATTAATCCAGGTAAAGCATTAATGTTGATGTCCTTCATGCTTAGGCAATCTATAAATGCAGTAGTGTCATATCCCTCAGAGTGAACAGATTGACATGACTGCTTTATGCTGTTTCAGGTGAATTCACCATTGCAGGATAAAATATTAATAAACTGTATGTTATTGCAGAATATTAAATTGAATGCCTACCCTTGAGCGCCCATTTTGTTTTTATTTATTGATTTGAACAGATCTAAGATTCTGTGCTTATTAAATTCTTAGTATATCTGTTGATTTAAAGCTTTGTTTGTCTGATATGGAGCTCCAAATCTCTAGCATAGATATAGAGTAAAATCACAAAAGTCAAGCTACTTTCAGCTGCCTAGGTGTTTAATGCATTCTATTCAAACATTGACTTGTAAGTTCCAGAGCTCCCCCTATTGGTGGCTGCAGACAACCAGATTTGCAACACCAACTACTATGAAGGCAAACTAAAAAATATTATCAACACAGTACGTTGAAAGCAAAAATGTAATGGTGTTAAAAGGTGGACATTTACATTAAAGTACATTGAGTTTAAGTTACTCTCTTCTACCCTCACTAGTTTCAAAAGCAACCTGAAAACCCATCTCTCCAGGCTATCCTATAATTTACAATAACCCTACTACCCCACTCCACTCCACAAACATGTCTGCCCCTCCCCTTTTGTCTCTTTCCTCCTCCCTTGTAGATTGGAAACCTTCGTGAGTCCTCTCTCCCTCTGTACCAATTATTAGTCCTTTATTATTGCCATTGGACTTATGTTGGACTTATGTTGTGCATGTACAGTAAGTCCCCCTCAAATGTACTGCACTCTTGAATTAATGGTGCTTTAAAATAACTAATTATAATAAAACAAAATTTTTTATCGGTTAATATATAATAACAATAAAAGTCCAATAAAAGTGCTGAGGCTTCAGCACTATAGTCATAGATCTGATATGGGTTTATGGGCAGCAAAGGGCCACATCATGTTTTATAGAAGATCCAAAAAAAACAACCACATGTGTCCTAATCAATAAGATAGAGAAACTAAGTGCCACATGTATGAAAACTGTTTAGGTCTAAAACTCACTTTTTTGCCCATAGGTTACTAAACAGTTTTCATACATGTGCCCCTAAAACTCCAAGATATCATTCCTAGGCACATACATGCTTATATCAACTAGAAAACCACAAAAGCGGTATAGACCTTAGACAAAATAGTAAGACCTAAAATATAACTTTTAATAATATCCAATAAAATAATATCCTCAACAATGACCCTATCAGTTCGCTAGACAATTGCTAACTACCTATCCATCATATTCAGGGTGACCGCCTCAATAAGGGCAACCTCGACAGGAACCTAGACTAAGAGGACCCTAAAATATCCCTTTTCTCACTAACAAGAAGAAACCTAAACAAAATACCCACATACTACAATACAATACACCAAAATGAGTAATAATAGGTGACCAAAAGTGAGTAAACACAAACCAACACAAATAACAATACCCACAAATAGACATGGATACTGAAGATAATTATTCTTAACACTTCAAGTGTTTAGGTTTGTCTCTTTGTTAGTGATTAAAGGGATATTTTAAGGTCCTCTTAGTCTAGGTTCCTATTGGGGTCGCCCTTATTGGGGCAATTGTCTAGGGAACTGATAGGGTCAATATTGTTCTAGGCATTGCAGACATATGGACGTAATGCAGTCATGAAGCTGTACTATGGCTGTCTCTGATTACTTTTAGGGCATGTTCATATAAAACTTATTTTTTTTCACTGTATGTTTTCTGTTTTTATTTTTGTTCAACTGACCTAAAGTGAATTTGGTTCCGTTTTCAGGACCCATAAGATTTAACTTAAGTTTTTTTTAGATTCTAACAAAGAACAGATTGAATTAATAGGTATTGATACAGTTTGCAAAGGCAAGCGACCTAAAACTGATATGCATTCATATACATACAATCACACAAGCCTTCAAATACATACAGATGTAGCAGAGTGAGAATTGCTCTTCACCTGTAGTCTCTTGGACACAATCTGATAGCACTCAATAAATAAGGCTGAGATATATGAAGATAAGCTTAAAGGACTTATCTGGTTAACAGAACCCATTTTTAAATTCATATTGGGGAATTCTTAGTCAATGGGGAATTTCAGCAACTTCATCTAGTAGCCAGAGTGGAAATCACCTACAAAGAGCACATCAATGACATGGAGATGCTATTGATGTTAACCCATTCCAGACATTTGATATAACATGAAGTAGGGAAAGATATTTGGAGCAGCTCATGAGCTAAGCCTGCTCTATACAAGCAAGGTGGTGATTGTTACTTACAGCCGGCTCTCGATCTTTTGACTTTTGACTAAGATCAAGTGAAGTATCTGTTCTTATCATTGGTATGGCCTGGGCCATGAATGTTTGAACAGACACATGCATGCTGGGGTTTCTTTACGGGTGTGTGCAGGGCGGCATCATACATAGACTGAGGGTACCATGAGCTCCTGGATCAAAGCCATGAGGTCTTGAAGGGATTTGAACTCCTGAGATGTGATATGTCCAAGTAGTGTTGACCCTGGGTTGCCTGATCTCACCAAGTGTGGGACCCTACTTGAGTAAATAACGCATTGCATTGAGCTTCAACTTTTGACTTTCCACTGAGCACACACTACCATAACCCAGCCTTCTGTCTGAGCTTTATGAGGAATTTTTATAATTCTGTCAGGATGTCCAAGCAGCTTATACTGCATAAATTCTTATATATTTCATTTATTTGCTATGTCACTGCATGTTTACTTCTGGGACCCTCCTGGGATCTAGAAGGAGAATGTGTGGCCATTAGATTCCTTTTTTGCCTGCAACTGCCTGCCTTCTCTCTCCAGAGAGATTAACCTTGTTTTCCAGCTCCTTGGTTGATATTGGGTCTCCCCGAGCTTGGGCAAAGGAAGACATTTTGTCCCAGAACCTTGCAAGAACCTTCTGGCCTGGAGGGGATGGGAATAAGGTTTAGAGGGTGCTTTCCCTTTTCATCTCTAAGACCACATCTTTGTGCACTTTTTGTGTGTTACTTTTTATGCGCCTGATTGAGAGCACGTACCTGGGCTTTAAAAAAAAAAAAAAAATGCCAAAGATAACAGACATAACTCTGATCCCAGCAATTTAACTACTTAGATGCTGTGATCAACATGACCATGGCATCTAAGCAGTTATAAGGCAGTAGGGCCTATTGAAGGTGCTCAGGCCTGCCATGTTTCTGCTCCTATTAGCTAGTGTCTGAGACTGAGTATAATTGGAAAGCAGTAATTGTAGAATATCCTGCAATACATTAGTATTAACACAAAAAAGGCTCACTAAGGATACATTGGGCAAGTATTTAAGTGGTAATACACAATACCTCCCAAATATACAGTATGCATGATTTAAATGGTAATATCACATAAGAATTAAATTACACAAACAAAAAGTAAATGAGGTAAATACCAAATGGTAATAGCAATTCTTGATTAAAGATAAAATGCATCCAACGATAAAAAGAAAAAACAAAATGAATATTACTGGATGACAAACAACACAGTACAGGTTAAAAACAAAATGGAGATGGTCTAAATAGTGGGCTGGCCTCATTCCTATTTAATCATAAACAGTCTCAATAAGGGTAATATCATTCAAAGTGTATTATGCAGAAATGGAGAGGACAAGTAAACAGATTAACGCCTGGGGCATCAGGGGCATACAATGTAGAGTGTTGTTACTATGGGAAAGATTGATATATAATGTATTTTTATCAGTTTACTTGTCCTCGCTATCCCTGCATAATGCACTTTGAATGATATTACCCTTATTGATTAAATAGGAATGAGGCCAGCCCACTATTTAGACCATCTGTATTTTGTTTTTCACCTGTATCGTGTTGGTTGTCATCCAGTAATATTTATTTTGTTTTTTCTTTTCATTGTTGGATGTATTTCATTATTTCATCACTAATAAAGCATTGCTATTAGTTGTTGGTATTTAGTCCCCATTTTCTTTTTGGTTGTGAAATAATACACTAGTATTACAGAATGGCGTACAAGGGATCACACGCTCTACTAGTTAAGTGCCCTGGGGAGTCTAAAAATATAAGTTAAAAAAACATTAAAAATGTTATACAAATATATATTATATATATATATATATATATATATATATATATATATATATAATATATAATATATATATATATATATATATATATATATTTATCTAAAATATATTCAAATTGCCCAATTTACATATAAAAGCCACTTAAGCATGAAGCATAAATAGTATTGCTGCCTCCAGAAAAGTGAGATCTATTAAAATATTATATTTTCCCAGACATTAAACTGCATTAAAAGAAAAAATAAATCAACAATGTGTTTCTTGGACACCGTGCCTGACCAACAATTGGAATAAAAAGTGATTCAAATTTGGTTTTGTCCTAAAATAGTACAAAAAACCAGGGTCGTAGCTTCAAAGGGTGCAGAGGTAGCAGTCGCTACCGGGCCCTGCAGCTTGAGGGGGCCCAAAAGTCCTTCTGCCACATAAGGAGATACCAGCATTTTAAGAGGCACATGGTGACTGTGATGCCCCATTTCACTTTTTGCACTAGGGCCCTGGAGCTTCAAGTTACATCTCTACAAAACCCCTATACTTGAGCCTGGAAAACAGCCCCATACAGAGGTCTGGAGATGGAAAACTACAAAGTAATTGGTGGCAGGAAATAGAAATGTAAAGCAAATGTTAAAAAGTTGTTTGGTTTTTCTTACAAATAGTAAAACAAGATGAAAACAATATAAATGTGGTATTGCCAGCATCATGCTGACCTGCAGAATCCAGATAACATGTCATTTTTAGCACACAGTGGACTCTATAAAAACAGAACCACAAAAAAAGCACAATGTTTTTTTTTATTTTCAATTCCATCCCACAAAGATTTATTTTTTTTGCTTGTTTCCTATTATAGATACCATTAAAATTCAACTCATCCTGCAAAAAGAGGTCCTTCAACAGCTACAAAGATGAGAACGTTATGGCTCTTGGAGGGATGGGCTAAAAAAAATAAACACATTGTAAAAGAGAATCTCTGCTACAGGAAAGGGTTAGTGTAAACTGTAATGCATTATTTCTCCTGCAGGGGCACTGTAGGGAAAACTGAACCATTGCTGAAGGATTGCCATATAGTTTACAGCTGACTGCGGAAAACCTGAGCAGCAGGACACCCTGTAAAGGCCAAAGAGGGATTGTCCAAAATGGAAAACCCCTTCCAACGGCATAATTTACATGTAATCCTTATTTTACAAGCATGAATTATTCTATTAAAAACTAAAGTCACTCATATTTGAAAACCCTCAAGGACCTATGGATATAGTGGCCTGCAATAAACCTAAAGCCAATGTTAGAGGCTGACTGTAGCAGTGCCATCTTATGTTATAAGATAAAGCAACATTTATGCTGCTTTTCTCACCCTAAGGGCCACATGTATGAAAACTGTCTAGGTCTAAAAATCACTTTATTTCCCATAACAACCAATCAGAGCGCCCCTTTCATTTCATATAGTGCTCCGGAAGAATAAAGGGGCGCTCTGATTGGTTGCTATGGGAAATAAAGTGAGTTTTAGACCTAGACAGTTTTCATACATGTGGCCCTTAGTCTCTATTTTTATAGTAATAGGAATTGTATCAACAGTTCGCCAAATGTACATAGTGAATTTGCTATGAAATTTTGCTGAAAATCTGCAGTGGAATACAGTAGCAGAACAGTGTGTGAGATCCTGCCCAAATCTTATCTACATGCTGTCCAAAATTCCCCTGCAGAAATCCGCTTGCTGTTCAGGTATTTAAATTTGCAACCTGTTCCTTTCAATGCAGAAGGGTAATATAAGTGACACAATTCACCACAGATTTGCCACAAAACCTACCGACTGCAATGGAATCCATAGCCAGATTTGCAGTGGATTTTTCTGTCCCCTCACTGTTGCAGTGGTACACTGTATCTCTATGAAACTATTTTAGACCCTTACATGGCCATAGTCCTGACCAGCTAGCTGGCCATAGCTATAACAATGATAAAAAATGACATTGCAGCTCTAGCGCCAGCACTAGTTACTGGTACAATCAGTCAGTTTTCAGGGCCCTGTATAGTTAATGGGCCTATTTACCCTCAGGTTGCTGCCTATTTTTAAAGGGCCCAAGGACCCACAGTAAAAAGTTATTTATGACATCAAAGTGACATCACAGTCATGACTTGAAAAAAGTGTTTCAGAATGTTGTGATGTCAAAAAGTGCTTCTATAGCCTAGAGGAAGCCCAAAGCAAAAGGTAAGCAGGACCTGGGCTCTGTAGGATACCTATAGTTTACATTGTATTTAAGTTTATGTACAAACTTAATCAATGTTGCCATTAGCAATTATTATTCGTACCATTTTCCCAGACACAGACTGGCCCACAACACTAACCCCCAATGGGCCCCTAAACATGGCAGTTTTTCAGGGAGAAAGGCAGTGAAAGAGAGGCAGAAAGCAAGAGTCATGTGCAGTACGTGCAGTCATGTACAGTAGCTATAGGTTGGGCCCCAAGAATTAATTCCACTGGTGGGCCCCAACGATCATCTCCACTGATGAGCCCTAAGAAGAAACTCCACTGGTGGGTCCCAAAACTCAACTCCACTGGTGGGCCCTAAGAAGAATCTCCACTGGTGGGTCCCAAACCTCAACTCCACTGGTGGGCCCCAAAAATCAACTCCACTGGTGGGCCCCAAGAATCAACTCCACTGGTGGGTCCCAAGAATCCCCTCCACTGGCGGATCTCAAGAATCACCTCCACAGGCGGATCTCAAGAATCCCCTCCACTAGTGGACCCCAAGAATCAACTCCAATGGTGGGCCCCAAGAATCAACTCCACTGGTGGGCCCCAAGAATCAACCCCACTGGTGGGCCCCAAGAATCAACTCCACTGGTGGTCCCCAAGATTCCACTCCACTGGTGGGCCTCAAGAATCAACTCCACTGGTAGGCCCCAAGAATCAACTCCACTGGTGGGCCCCAAGAATAAACTCCAGTGGTGGACCCCAAGAATCAACTTCACTGGTGGACCCCAAGAATCAACTCCACTGGTGGGCCCTAGGTACTACAGTTTGACTTCTGCGATATGCCCAACCTTCATTATGAAAAGAAGAGTTGTGGTGTCCCAATAACTTTTTCACATACAACTTGTTCCGGATTCACCGACAAGAGCCTATGCCTAATCCTTGAATGTGGTGGCATGGTTGGCCAAGGCATTGGCTCCTGCTGAGCCTTGAAGCCCAAACATGGAACGAGGGCTTCATAAATAGGGTGTTTAGTCTAAATGTCCCCTGCTTAGTATTTCCGCCCCTTATTTCTCCAAGTCCAGCATTTCAGAAAAGTCTAAGGTTGACTAAGTATTAACAATAATAACCCAAATATATTAGATAAAAAATTGAAATATAAAATCTAATTAAATAAAATGAAATGTTTTCTTAAGATTTTGTCCCTATGATCACAATCTCTAGCATGCAAAACAATGTGAAACGTCAAGTCCCAATGAGCTTTTCTCAATAGCTTGGCTTATTAGTTTCACAAATAATAAGTGGTATATAGTCACTTCTCATCGGACCCCTTGGTACCCAGTATAAAGGGCTTATATCAATAAGAAGACCAGAAACTGAGCTCCAGCATAGAGCAATGAGGCAGCCGGCCCTCCCCAGCTCTGATTGTTAGACTGGAATTCCCATTGAGGCAGTGAATGTGGCTGCTGTGTGAAATTACAGTCTTCAGGTTGTATAATCCTGGATAAATCTTTTGGTCACAGTACATTTCTGAGTTTTGTGACCTTACACAACCCTTCAGTATTAATCTACCTAACATGTAACAATCCCTTGGCCACAGGACATGGGAGTTCACACTGCTATGCATTGCACATACCTAGCGATACATTGTTTCTATTTGACCATAAACAGAGCTGTGAATATTTTCTCTAGGATACAATGTCTTATCCCTGGAACCTTCATGTAACATTCTAGAATATTTTAGAAACTCTGCAGGAGAGTACAGCAGAAAGGAAACACAATTTGAACTTTCGCAACTTGCAAAACACAAAAGGTAGGTAAATATATAAAATATAAATAATAAGTATATAAAGAGCTCCAACCGAAGCAAGAAACAAGCCGAAGCTGCCTGTGTCTGTCCTCAGAAGCTCATAAATCTGTTGCTTTTCACCCCTTGAGTGTAAAGTTGAATTCTATTAGCCCTTGTTAACCTCTGAGACCTGACAGGTCAAAGAATGGCAGGTTCCAATATTCACTCTGTGAACCATCCTGTTACTCAGTGCACACTTCTGTATGACAGATCAATAATCATTCTGCCAGTTCGATTACATTGATTATATGTAATTTTATATGATTTTATACTTTCTAAAAAAAACTTTGCTGTTTATTTATTTTTTTGTTTTATATTTTTTTTTCAGTATCTGTCCAAAGGGATCTGTATTGCTACATTTTTTCACCCAGAGAAGTAAATGGGTTGAATTTTAAAAAATGCCTGTTATGTTTTTCTTTAGTTCATATGTCTATATTTGTTCTGATTTTTACATATTCAGCTCAGTAATGATCCAAAAAGGAAAAAAGGAACAAATACACAAACAAAATAAACAATATCTAACAAAATAAGAGCAAAAATGGATACAATATAAAAAAAAAACTAATGAAAAAAATTAAACAATCCCTGTTGCACAAGTGTGAACGAGACCATAGGTGTAGCTAAAGAAAATGTATATTATTTTAACTATTTTTATATTATTTGTTTTTATTTTACATACATTAAAATTAGAATATTTCAGAACTATCATCAATTTGCTTGTTATTCTCAAGAAAATCCTTTAAATATAGAGTCATATATTATTTTATATAGTTATAAAATATTTAACATGTCTTTCATCATTGATAATATAGTTGTAAAGCATAAAAACTACCAAAGATAATCATTAATAAATTCATACCACTCAATATCTAATTTTGCTCATAAAAATAGTATACATTTATAACCACTTAAATTTAGGTTAAAAATTGCAATCAGAATTGACTGGATATGTTTGATAATATATTCTCAAATATTTAATGAATATATATGTAATATTATAAGAATATTATAAATAATAATGATTAATAATTAAACTCATCATTCATCATTATATTTAATTTTTAGTTATTTATTTAATTGCTATTATATTATTATTTTAGCTACTGTTGTGTGGAATATAGATTAATTTAGAATATCCATTTAAAGGCATCTCTTGCATTACCGTTTTATTTTTTGCTTTTATTTTTTTTTTTAATTAGGAGATTTAAATTTATTTAGTGAGAACTTGAGGTCTGTACAGATTCTCAGTAAAAAAAAAATAAATTTAATAAAATAAAAATATTAAATAATTATAGAATATAACCTTAGTAATAGTCATCAAGCTTATTACAGAATAGGTGAAAAAAAATCACCATTTCTGAATTTGTTTAAAAAAAAATAATAATTAATTTCTCAATTTAAATAAACAAGTCACCATTCATTTCCTAATACAATAAAAAAAAATTACCATTAATATCGAAGATGTGATCAGCTACTGAAAATAAAGATCAAACTACAAGAAATTCTTTGGAAGTAAAAAAAGAAAAGTTTAATTGCTGCATTTGTTGTCAGTGAATCCCAAGTCAACGTTATTGCACGTTTTCAATGCATAAAATCAAGTAACATGTAAGTAGCAGATATGCAGTTAATTAATACAAAACAGGATAAAAAGTCCATTAGTCTCTAGTAGCTCTCCATCACACAAGTCCCGTCATCTGAGATCGTATATAGGGCACTGAGTTGGGAAAAGTGGCAATGGGGTAGTTGACAGCACTGGAGAAGCCTACCAATGGAGGAGAGATATGTGGTAGGCTGAACCCCAAGGAGCTGGCTGGAGAGTTCTCATGGTACAATATAGGGACCCTTACTATCCTTTGGGTTGTGTGAGACATGTTGGCAGCCTCCAGGTCTGCAGCAAGCTGTCTTTTCCATTTATTCCTGCGATTCTGGAACCAGATTTTGACCTGGGTCTCGGTGAGGTGGAGGGAAGCTGCCAACCCTGCTCTCTCTGAGCTGCTGAGATACCGCTTCATGTCAAAGGTGGACTCCAGCTGGTAGACCTGGCTCCTGCTGAAAACTGTGCGGGTTTTCTTCTTTCTGGAGGATTTCTGGTCTAAGTCCTGCTCCAGTTTCTCCTCTTCTTTACACGGGAAGCCCTCCTCTCTCTTGTCTTCTGATTCATCACTGTGCTGCTTTCTGTAGGTCCTACATGGTCTTTCTGAACCTTCTGAGATCTCCGGAGAATCTCTGTCACTGGCTGAAGGAGAAATGGGGAGACAGGACATTAGCTATCATCCAGAATTATGCTAAAGGAACTCAATAATACACACATATAGTGAATAGGTATCAGACACATCATCCACCTAGCACAGGGATGGGTCAATGACTTGGCAAATAAAGGAAATAGTTTGTCTGGTACTTCATGACAGGTGGATAGATAGATAGATAGATAGATAGATAGATAGATAGATAGATAGATAGATAGATAGATAGATAGATAATTAGATAGATATGAAAATATTATAGATAAATAGACAGACAGACAGACAGACAGACAGATAGATAGATAGATAGATAGATAGATAGATAGATAGATAGATAGATAGATAATAGTATAATGTTGTACCGTGTTAGCCATAGAAAGTAGTAGAATAGTGAAGAAATCAGGCGATACCTTTTAGAGGCTAACTGAGTATATTTGATAGTGAGCTTTCGAGAGAACTAGCTCTCTTCTTCAGACTGATGTTATACAAATGTCCTGGTGTAGTAGATAATGAGAAGCTTGTATATTCAGTTTGTTGAATAACATCAGACTGAATGAATGAGAGCTAGTTCACTCGATAAGCTCACTATCAAATATACTCAGTTAGCCTCTAAAAGGTATCGCCTGATTCTTACTATTCTAATACTAATAGATGATAGATAGATAGACAGATAATGAAAAGATATAGAATATAATAAAGTATATGAACATAGAAAAGAAAAAAAAAACGATAGATTGACTAAAATATTTGAGAGGCAGACACATAGCCACATATGGACAGATAGCCACAGATAGGCAGATAGATAGCAGAGTTAGTAGCAGTAGTAAGATACATAGAAAGACAAAGTCAGCATTAGTAAGATATACAGTATGTATATATGTGTGTGTGTGTGTGTGTGTGTGTGTGTATATATAGCATGTAATATAAATATGAAGATAAAGTATATATATATATATGATATATATGTATATTATTTATATATTATATAAATATAATAAGAATATATATAATATATATATATATATATAATATATATAATACATCTAGATAAAATAGATAGGCAGACTACAAGACATAAAGTCAGCATTGGTATGATATACAGTATATATATATATATATATATATAAATATATAAATATATATATATATATATATATATATATATATATATATGTATATATATATATATAATATATATATATAATATAGATATTTAGCATAATTTCCAGAGCACCAAGGGGCAGAACGTTAACAGACAGCAAATAAGTTATTGTAAAGTGTCTCTAAAGTTTTCGTAGCTTTAAATAATGTAATAGAATATACATAATAATACCAGAAAACACAAAAAAACTAGTCATCCCCAATACATTTTATGTACACTCTCATGTGTATGTATATATATATGCAGTAAATTCATGCTGTTTAAAGATTTGTCGCCTAATATCTTCTCCATAAATGTATTAATAGGCCTCAAGTACGAGCGACTGCAGCTCTAGCTGGTGACTGCTGTGACATTGCATCAAAAATTACGATTTTGAAGTCATAAGTCTTTCTGATTCCCCTGTATGTTTGTGTTCATTAGACTGATTACAGAGCTTGCCCTTTAAATGTCGCTAATATTAATTATCGCCCTGCACAGCTCATTAGGCTGGTTTTTTTTTTTTAGAGTAATCCTAAAACTCTACTGGAGATGATGATGATGATAATGATCATCATCATCCTGAGCAGTAGGACATGGTCATGTGGATAGTAAGACATGCACTACACAACAGTAGTGGCAACCCTAATAGCAGGGGCTGTATATTAAAGATGAGCTAATATGGCAGCTTTCCCTGAGGCCACCCAGATAAATCATTATACAGACATAATTCCTCAATGTTACACCTGAGTCACCTCATTCTCTGTCCTGAATTTGACAAACTTGAAGTTCTGTTGGGCGAGAACTGTAAGTAATCGCTTTATAATTACACTAAAAAGTGCATTCTGAAGAAGAGTCACCTAGATATTATATTAATAGCAATTGTATAATTGTATACTTTTACACAGATTCTAAACTACTTCCCTACTACAGCATTTAAGTTTATATGTGTTTGTGTGTATATATTATATACATATTTGTGTGTATTATGTTTATATAGCTGTGTGTATATGTGTATGTATACTTATGTGTTTATATCAAATGTGTATACCTGTATGTGTGTGCGCATATATCTTATATGTGTATTATGTGTGAATATATTCAGCAGAGCTATAAAAAGGTGTAACATTGTTAGTCATAGTTGTGGATGTTTTATTGTGTATATTATCATCATTATGTTTTATACATAATGCAATATTAATATTTTCATCATTCCCACTACTATGTGAACAATACAGTATTTATATATTGTATTATCTTTACTTCTCGACCTACTATTACTATGCAGTATGTGTATTATATACACTAATATTATTACACCTTCTAATTCCACTATTATGAGCGCAGTATGCATTTTAGCTATATTATTACTACTGCTTGCACGATTTTAACATTATTTACACTTACATTTATATTATTACTACTAGAAGAAGAGCACTGAATGCATTTTTATCCTAGGTAAAAGTATTTCTACTATTGGATCATAGTATTACCAGAGGCTCATTGTATGAACTATTATTCTTTTTCTTAGTACTACTACTACTGCAGTGACTACTACCACAGGATCATTATAAACATTATAATTATTATTGTTAGTACTACTACTGTGACTGATATCACAGGATCACTGTATGCATTATTATACGGATACCACAGGATTATGGTATACATTCTTCTTATTCTTAGTACTATTACTACTATGGCTACTACCACAGGATCATTGTATGCATTATTATTTTTCTTAAAATTTTTCTTAATAGTGCTACTGCTATGACTGATACCAATGGATTATTGTATGCATATAGATACTTAATAGTATAATTATTACTGCTAGTATTGCATACATTTTAACTCTACATGGTATGATTCCTATTTTCTATTCCTCCTACTATATGATCATTATAACTCTACACTGTATCATTACTATTTTCTATTCCTTCTATTATATGATCATTATAACTCTACAATGTATTATTACTATTCTCTCTTACTACTACTATTACATGATCATTATAACTCTACACTGTATCATTACTATTTTCTATTCCTCCTACTATATGACCATTATAGCTCTACATTGTATTATTACAATTTTATATTCCTCCTACTATATATCTTAAACTCTACACTGTATCATTCTATTTCTCCGTACAACTACTATTACATGATCATTATAACCTACACTGTATCTTATGTTTTTATTCTCCTACTAATGACCATTATAGCTCAACGTACATACTATTTTCTCGTACAACTACTATTACATGATCATTATAACTCTATACTGTGTCATTACTGTTCTCTTACTACTACTATTTCATGATCTTTGCATGCATCGCTATTAATACTGAGCACAGTGTGATTTGTATGTGATTGCTATGACATCATACAGCATTTATATGAAACATGGCTTCCTTGAAGTTCATTATTTCCTTCTAGGAGGAAGTCAGGAAACATGAAAAATTCTTCAGGTATGGATCGCTCCTAATAATCAGTAATAATCACACCAAGGCTCTGAAGTGCTGACACTTACTTTCCGGACTGGTGCATCCAATGTAGGTAGCCTGTGCCTTCCTGTACCACTCCATGGTGTTTTCTCTGAGAGGGTAGCTGCCTTGGGAGCTGTAGTTGTATGGGGAGAGTTGGCAGCACACAGTGGTGAAATGGCTGCCTGCTGGCCGCACTGTTGACTCATCCTCTGGGTTAGCTGTCTTCTTCTTATCTTCTTTAGCCTCGGTGCCTAGGAGGTTCTCGATGAAGAAGGAGGACACCCTGGCTGGGGTTGAGCTCTGGTTCTCCGTGGAGTCATCAGGCATCTTGGCTAAGGTCTCCAGTGGTTGTGGCAACAGAGGAGATGGTTGCAATGCGCAATGATGAGGCGTAAAGCTGGGCGCACCACAAAGGTTGCCTTGTGCTAAGTCTATGGAAGGAGATGCTGGGGGCAGTCTGCTCTGGGAGCAATCATTTCACATTGCTGCATGGAAGAAGAAGAAAAGAAGAAGCCTCTTGCTAGTTCTGCTCTCACATAGGAAAGGCAGCACAGATCTCCGGGAACTTAAACGCTTTTTCTGCAGAATTCTCCAATTGGATGAGCGTGATGAGCAAATTGGATTATTGAAGGAAAATAAGGAGAATTACTCCCGATGAGTTGACTTCTCTGTGCTTAGTAGTGTGTGCCTGGGGGCCCTACAAGTGCCTTGTCAGTCAGGAGCTTTATTTAGGTCAATTAGGGAAGCAAATCAAACTGCAGGAGAGAGAGAAAGAGGGAGAGAGAGAGGCAAATGCTGGAATTCCCATGAGTGGAGAAAGGAGGGGAGATAAAGGGCTGGAGAGGGAAGGGGAGGGATGGAGAGAAGCTCAAGGGGGTGAGGTTAAAGGACTAAAAAAATGAGAGAGGAAGAGAAAGACAGTGGGTGTGTGAAATAGAAAGTAAAGGAGGACAACAAATATATCCAGGAGAGTCTGCAGCAGGTGAAAGGGGAGGAAGGAACGATCCTCAGCATTTCCTCATGAATGTTACATTCTGCATTTGTTTTTAGCAAAGCCTGGGAGCTGTAGTGTCTGCAAAATCCTATAGTGTGGGCACCAATGTGATCCCACATTATAATAATATTATAATGCGCAGTAAAAATGAAAATAATAATACATCCTCATTCATCTATGTAAAAAAAAGCAGACCCCAAGTATTCCTGCACACCATTCACTTCACAGTAGAGAGTGGCCATTATTGCTCATTACAATCAGTGGAGTGATTAGGGGGCTGTAAATGGTTAAATGCT
>JAODAL010034709.1:0-5000 GCA_025379985.1 Phyllomedusa bahiana | reverse complement strand
TAGTGTATCCCCATCATTTTCTCAGTGAAGCTCCCAGCAATTTGCTCATCATCACTGGGGATTTGCCCACTTCAAAAGGATGGTCCATCTGGATATAAAGGAACTGTCATGTTGGTTGAACATATTCTATCCAAACCACTACTGTTTCGTATTGTACAGAAAACTGCCCCGCAAAAAGGGAAATTCTTGCAGTCAAAGAACACATGTGAGCCAGACATAATATATGTCTAGATAAGAAAGAGGTTTGCAATAGTGAGGAGGGAAGACCCCTTAACTTGTTGTCCACATATGGTAGATGAGGGATGGGGGCTTTGGGAGGGTCTGGACCTGAGTAAAAAACTGTTTTAAAAAGAATCAAAGGCATTCACTACCTGCTATGTTACACAACTAATATGGAATACAGCTAATGGAAAAAGAAGCCAATGCTCCCCCCATGTGCACATTGACTTCATATCTAGAGGAAATAGACCCTACCTACCGCTGACACTGCACCGCGCAACAAATTTCTATTATAACAAAGATTATTCTGTTATTAAGATTTTGTTACTTAAACCAAATTGGGGGTTTTAAAAAGCTTTATACTTTTATCAGTGTTGGACTGGAGTGCCTGGAGCACACCATAAATCTGATTCTTGGGACTCACCATAAATCTGATTCTTGGGATTCACCATAAATCTGATTCTTGGGATTCACCATAAATCTGATTCTTGGGACTCACCATAAATCTGATTCTTGGGGCCCACCAGTAAATCTGAATCTTGGGGCCCACCAGTAAATCTGATTCTTGGGGCCAACCAGTATATCTGATTCTTGAGGCCCACCAGTAAATCTGATTATTGGGGCCCACCATAAATCTGATTCTTGGGGCCCACCAGTAAATCTGATTCTTGTGATTCACCATAAATCTGATTTTTGGGGCCCACCAGTAAATCTGATTCTTGGGGCCAACCAGTATATCTGATTATTGGGGCCCCACCAGTAAATCTGATTCTTGGGCTCACCATAAATCTGATTCTTGGGGCCAACCAGAAAATCTTTATTCTTGGGGCTCACCAGTTAAAAAACTGATTCTTGGGCTCACCAGTAAAGCTGATTTTTGGGGCTCACCAGTAAAGCTGATTCTTGGGGCCCACCAGTAAGGCTGATTCTTGGGGCCCACCATAAATCTGATTCTTGGGACCCACCAGTAAATCTGATTCTTGGGACCCACCAGTAAATCTGATTCTTGGGGCCCACCAGTATATCTGATTCTTGGGGCCAACCAGTATATCTGATTCTTGGGGCCCCACCAGTAAATCTGATTCTTGGGGCCCACCATAGATCTGATTCTTGGGGCCCACCAGTAAATCTGATTCTTGGGGCTCACCAGTAAATCTGATTCTTGGGGCCCACCAGTAAATCTGATTCTTGGGATTCACCATAAATCTGATTCTTGGGGCCCACCAGTAAATCTGATTCTTGGGGCTCACCAGTAAATCGATTCTTGGGCCAACCAGTAAATTTTGATTCTTTAGGCCCACCATTTTAAAACTGATTCTTGGGGCCCCACCATAAATCTGATTTTTGGGCCCACCAGTAAATCTGATTCTTGGGGCTCACCAGTAAATTTTGATTCTTGGGCCCACCAGTAAATCTGATTCTTTGGGGCTCACCAGTAAATCTGATTCTTGGGCTACCAGTAAATCTGATTCTTGGGGCTCACCAGTAAATCTGATTCTTGGGGGCCCAAACAGTAAATCTGATTCTTGGGGGTCACCATAAAACTGATTCTTTGGGGCCAACCAGTAAATCTGATTCTTGGGCCCACCCTAAAAAACTGATTCTTTGGGGTCCACCAGTAAATCTGATTCTTGGGGCCCACCAGTAAATCTGATTCTTGGGGCCAACCATAAATCTGATTCTTGCCGCCCTCCTGTAAAGCTTATTCTTGGGGCCCACCAGTAAATCTGATTCTTGGGGCCAACCAGTATATCTGATTCTTGGGGCCCACCATTAAATCTGATTCTTGGGGCCCATCATAGATCTGATTCTTGGGGCACACCAGTAAATCTGATTCTTGGGGCCCACCAGTAAATCTGATTCTTGGGGCGCACCATAAATCTGATTCTTGGGCCCAACAGTAAATCTGATTCTTGGGGCTCACCAGTAAATCTGATTCTTGGGCCCACCAGTAAATCTGATTCTTGGGGCCCACCATAAATCTGATTCTTGGGGCCCACCATAAATCTGATTCTTGGGGCCAAACAGTAAATCTGATTCTTGGGGCTCACCAGTAAATCTGATTCTTGGGGCCCACCAGTAAATCTGATTCTTGGAGCTCACCAGTAAATCTGATTATTGGGGCCCACCATAAATCTGATTATTGGGGCCCCACCCGTAAATCTGATTCTTGGGGCTCACCATAAATCTGATTCTTGGGGCCCACCAGTAAATCTGATTCTAGGGGCTCACCAGTAAAACTGATTCTTGGGGATCACCAGTAAATATGATTATTGTGGCTCACCAGTAAATCTGATTTCTTGGGCCCACCAGTAAATCTGATTCTTGGGCCCACCAGTAAATCTGATTCTTGGGGGCCCAAACCCTAAATCTAATTCTTGGGGCCCACCAGTAAATCTATTCTTGGGGCCCACCAGAAATCTGATTATTGGGGCCCACCATTAAATCTGATTCTTGGGGCTCACCATAAATCTGATTCTTGTGTCTCACCAGTGAAGTTGATTCTTGAGGTCCACCAGTGAAGTTGAACTTTGATGCCCTTTAGTGGAGCTAATTCTTGGGACCCATCCTACAGCTACTGTACAAGACTGCAATACTGCACATGACTCTTGCATTCCCGACTTTGCTTTCTGCCTCATTTTCTCTGCCTTTCTCCCTTAAAAGCAGCCCCACCATGCCCAGGGGCCCACCGGGGGTTTCCCCTACTCCACTGTGGGCAGTCCAAGCATGCCCTTTATGTTCATTAGTATGTTTTTTTTTCCTTTTTGCTGTTGTTATTGTGAATAGTAGAAAATATGTTTAAAAAGGAGATCTGAAATTTGGGCAAGCAAGGTGGGGTGATGGTACCCCCTACTGGTTAATGGGGGCCATTTTATTCTTATTCAAGTCTGGACAATCACATGGATAAAGGATAAAAAACCATTGGGTTATCACGATCCCCCCTCATTGTAGGTCCCCTTGAACCTTCCCCCCTTTAAGCTTAATTCAAATTATTTTTTCTGGATGCCATATTATGTGGCCTCAATTCTATTTTGTTGGATTCCTAAGGAAATATTTGGGTCAATAAGTCACTTATTAAAAGGGGGTTGTCTCACTACAAAGAATATTTCAAATTGTAGGGAAAAAAAATAAAAATTTTTTAAAATATTTGCTTTGTCCTGTTTTCCCTAAGGAGAACAAGTGAAAATTTTTGACCTCCCGGGGATTTCAGTTCCCTCATAACTGACCTGTAAACACTTCTCCCCCTGCGTTGTTTAAGATAGAGTGATGAACGTCATCACACGGTCTTGCATGTCCTTGCTGCTGACATAAAAAAGTTTTATTTTGAAATAAACACACTTTTAAATTTGGGCTTTTGTTTGAGGGATCAGATAAAAAGTCCTGTTTTGTTTGAGAAAACAATCTGATCTAATTTGCAAAGAAAGCACAGACGCATGACTGTACAAGCACAACGTATGCAAATTTTCAGTCTGAAAAGGAAAATGGCAGAGTATTCATTATATCCTTTGAAAATTGTAGGGGGAAAACTCCTTTAAAAAGCTTTTTGGCTGTACAATACATGGCCCGATTTATTTTTCGGGCTAAAAATTTTCCAGGTTTATCACAATGGTCATGCGTTTAATGAAATTTTATGCATTTCCAAACCGTCTATTTAAGACCAACTACTGGTTGGTTTACTTTTAATTCCAGAATTTTGGCACATTTTTTTAAATGTTTTTGGTGCATCATGGGCCCCTTCCCTTTTAAATCAGCCCAATTTTTGGAGAATGATAAAGGGCCCCCCCATGTATGAAAATGTCCGGTCTAAAAAATCACTTTGTTTTTCCCCTACAACCAAATCAGGGGGCCCCCCTCATTTTCTAGAGCACTATCTGAAAAGAAAAGGGGGGCTCTAAATTTGGTTGCTATGGGCAATAAAGTGGTTTTAGACCAAGACAGTTTTTTAACATGTGCCCAAAGTGTCTAAAATGCCCCTAATAAATGTGTCTGTGACAAACGGGACCCTCCCTTTTTGGGCATTTTTAAATTTTATGGCAACCCCAGTAATAAACATGGTTATATCCTCCCCTGTCATAAAACCCTCATATAAATTTTTTTTCAGGCCCCCCCATTTTTTTCCCTTTTTTCGCCCTTGTTAATATTAATGGCAATTGCTCTGTGTCATTCACCAACCTCTATCCCGATCTCAAAAATATAACTCTTGATTTACTATTTGGTAACTTGCCTTAAATACAATTCATAGTGCACTGCATAGCACTATCATATCTCTATTGAAGCATGGTGTTTGGTGCTGACGTCGTTTTGGATTGTATTTGAAAGTATTATTTTCACTAGGGGGAACTGGAATGAGGGGGTTGTGCCATTTTCTGGCGTGTTTGAACCAAAAGCCTGGGTGGCCGTTCGACAGTAAATTTGGGTTTGTACAAGGGTCCCTTTTAGAATGTTTTTTATGACAAAAATGTGGGGACAAAACTGTTTTTCCAAACCATACCAATTTTCATAGGGGGGAGCGAGACAAATTTTGGCGCTACACTCTGTCCATCACTTTTTTAAAATAAATGTGTCTCACAACGACCTTTTAAAGGTGCTGTGAACACTTTCATAATATTACAAACATGTGGACTGGGGGGTACCTAGGGCCCCCAAAGGGGGAGTTGACTCTAGGGGCCCCCCAGAAGCGGTTTCTGGGGCCCAGGGGGGATTTTTTTTTGACCATAAATTACTGTATTGTCTAATACTCTGCCCCTTGCTTTTTGCATCTCTTTCCTGTTTTTTTCCCC